>CAUYQG010091667.1:0-12649 GCA_963574415.1 Tarsius wallacei
AATTATTAAAATGTCAGAGTTTGTCTTTGTCATGATGCTCTTATAGAGTTGTTGTTGTACTTGTTTGTTTGTTGTCTTTCTTTTGGTTTTTGGGTTGGTTCATGTGTGTTTTCAATCTTTCTCCTGCACTCTTGTGAAGAACATTGTTGTTCTTTTTCCTTTTTCTTCTGTGTTAAATATTTTCTCAAGAGTTTCTTGTAGGGTTGATCTGGAGGCAGCATAAGTTCTTAGGGATTGGATGTCTGGGAAAGATTGTAATTCTCCCTCACTGATGAAGCTTAGCTTGGCTGGGTAGGTTATTCTTGGTTGAAATTATTTATCTTTGAGAACTTGGAATACTGGACTCCAAGCTTTCCTAGCCTGAAATGTTTCTGTAGATAAATCTACTGCTATTCTAATTGGTCTTCTCTGGTAGGTAGTCTGACCTTTTTCTCTTGCTGTTTTTAGGATTTTTTCTTTTATACCTACTTTGTTCAGGCAGATTATTATGTGCCTAGGAGTTAGTCTTCTCATTTGTTGTCTTGCTGTGGTTCTCTGGATTTCTTGTGTTTGATTTTCACATCATTAATGAGGTGAGGGAAGTTTTCTTGAATAATTTCGTGGAATGTTTGTTCCAGGGTGGTATCTATCTCTCTTTCTGCCTCAGGAAGGCCAATTACCCTTAGGTTCATTCTCTTGAAGTAATTGCTCATCTCTTGAAGGTTTTGTTCTGTCTTTTTAAGCTTATTTTCTATGTTTTTGACAGTTTGGTTTAGTTCTATATTTTGGTCTTCAAGTTCTGAGATTCTGTCTTCTGCTTGGCTAATTCTGCTTTCCATGTTTATTAGTTTGTATTTATTTCAATCACAGTATTCTTTACTGCTCTTATCTCAGTTATCAACTCCTTCCTATTTTCCTCTTGTCACTCCTCCATTCTTTTTATTCTCTCTATTAATGTCTTGATATCTGGGTTTGTAGTGTGTGACCAGTCATTCTGGGGCCTCTTCATTGTTTGCATTCCAATGTCTGTTTTCTCAATAGCTGATCTCCCAGGGGTCTGTGTGAGACCTGTGTTCTTCTTTTGATTTTTCTTCATTTGTGTAGATTTGTCTCCCCACTTTTTCCTTTTTTTCCCCTTCTGTCTACTTTAAATCTGTTGTTAAGGGGTGGCGGGGTTACTTTTTGCTTCTGTTTGCTCAATCTCCTATTCTTCTTTATGTGAATCTTCTGACTTTGTTCAATTCTGAGGCTGGACTGTAGGTTGAGGGTTATACCTTTTGCAGCTTTGAGATTTGTTTGAGGGGGGAGCTGTGCTTCAAAATTGATCTGCAGATCCCAATATCCAATGACAGGTGTATGAGTATGCTGGATCCTGCTTCCCACTGCCTTGTAATCTGTTCATGAAGTGGTAGTATTGGTTTGCTCCCTGAAAGTAAAATGATGTAAGAAAAGGGAAAGAAATGGGATGGGGGAGGGGAGCAGAAGGTGGAGACAGGAGAGTAAAAGGGAGAACAGACATAGGTAGCCACTAATACATTAAAATAGACCTGAAGACAGATAAGAGTAAGAGAAAACAAAAACAATCAAACAAAAAAAAAGAACAGTGACAACAACAAACAAACTAGGACATACAATCATACAGACACACAAGCTGACCAAACTCCTTGAGATGTACTGTTCCCTTACACAACCATGAGGTCTTAGCTCCCAAGTTTGAGGTTGGGCAGAGCTCCGTGGGCGTGCGGTTGCAGGTCTCTGCCTGGTCACAGAGCTCCAGATGATCCAGGTTCTAAAGCTGGATCCAGCTGGGGTGGGGAGAGGGTATGGAGTGCAAGACAGACAGGTGCTGTAGGTTGGTGTGTCACATGAGACTTGGGCCTCTTTTTCTTTCTTTGTTCTTAGGTTCCAGGTTGGAGGAGGTACAGAGCTGGGTGGAGCTCATGGGACAATGCAGGTGTCTGGCTGGTCTCCAGCTCCAGCTGTTCTCTGGTCCCACTGTGGTCAGGGACGAGTCGGGGGAGGTGGAGTGCAAGACTGCTGAGCATTGCTGGTCAGCGTAGTGGTCAGGGTGGCTGGAGGGGTGGAGCACTGCAACCAACAAGGTAGCCCGCAGCCCACAGGGAAGGAGCCTTGGGCCTCCCTGGGTGGTGGATACTTGAGGCAGGGCTGGGCACTACAGCTGGGGAGAGAGTCCGGAGTTCCATGAGTGGCAGCAACTTGGGGCAGGGTGGGGCTCTTGGGTCCGGGAGGGGGCTTTTGGGTCCGGGAGGGGCATATGCTGAGGGCATCGCGGGCAGCGTCAGCAGCTTGAGGCGGGGCTGGGCGCTTCTGCCAGGGAGGTGGCCTGGAGCTCCGAAGGGCAACACTGAGGGCCTCCGTGGGCGGCGGTGGCTTAGGGCCTAGTGGGGTGCTTCAGTCAGGGATGGAGCCCGTAGCACCAAGGGGTGGGCGCCCAGGGCTGCTGCAGGGGTGGCGGCTTGAAGTGGGGCTGGGCGCTTCAGCCAGGGCGGGGCCCAGAGCTCCCAGGCACGGGCGCCGAGGGCCCCCGCCGGGGTGGCAGCTGAGGCAGAGCTAGGCGCTTCAGTCAGGTAGGGGGCCTGGAGTTCCGAGGGGCAGCACAGAGGGCCTGTGTGGGCAGCGGAGGCTTTGGCTTTGGTGGGGCATCTCAGGGGGTAGCCCATGGCTCCAAGGGTCCTGCGCATAGGGCCTCTGCAGGCAGTGGCTGCTCAAGGCAGGGCTGGGCACTTCAGCCCAGGCGGGGGCCCGAGCTCCGAAGAGCGGGCACCAGGGGCCTCCGCAGTGGCGACGCCTCGAGGCAGGGCTGGGCACTTCAGCCCGGCGGGGACCTGGAGCTGGGGTGGGGGTGAGGGGGCGCCAACAGCGGCTTTGGGCTGCGCACAGGGTGCTTCAGCCAGGGATGGAGCCCGTAGCTCCGAGGGGTGGGCACGGAGGGCCTCTGCGGGCTGTGGCGGCCTGAGACGAGGCTGGGTGCCCAGCCAGGGAGAGAGCTGGCAGCGACTGGGTGCCGGGCAGAGCAGTGTAGCCAGCGAGGGAACCCAGATCTCCACAAGGCGATATCCGAGGGCCTCCACAGGCGGCAGCTGCTTGGGACTGGGTGAGGTGGTGTAGCTGGGGTGGGAGCCGGGAGCTCCACGTGGCCTGGGGCCTGGGGCCTCCTGGGGCAGAACAGCTGCAGTGGCGGAGCGCAGTGGCCCGGCAGTGTGTGGGACCAAGGGCCTCCAGGCCTCGGACCAGTGCGCTGGCAGGGAGCAGAGGCTGTGGGGGGAAAGCAAGAGTATGGGAACTCACTTTTGGAGAATCTCACAGTCCCACCTGTTACCAGAACAGGAAATATTACTAACTTTAACAGCAGTTTTAGAAAAATAATTCAGCTAAATCAGTGCAGAAGGTAGCTAACTCCAGGTGATTTGGTATGGGTCATCATTTTATTTTATTTTACTTATTTTATTTTATTTTATTTTATTTTTTGAGTTGGAGTCTCACTCTCTCACCCAGACTGGAGTGCAGTGGCACGCTCCTGGCCACCACAGCCTAGACCTGCTGGGCTCCGGAGATCCTTCCGCCTCAGCCTTCCAAGTAGCCGGAAATACAGGCGCACGCTTCCATACTCGGCTAATTTTTTATTTGTTGTAGAGAAGAGGTCTCACCACGTTGCCTGGGTGTGTCTCAAACCCGTGGGCTCAGGCAATCCACTCGCCTCCGCCTCCCAAAGTGCTGGGATTATAGGCTAAGCCACCGAGCCCAGCCTGGGTCATTATTTTAAATACTCATTTCTCTCTTTCAAAGAGATTAACAATTCCAAGTTAACTATGAATGTAAATACTTGCTAGTCATATTTTAAGTACTTTTTCCATGGTTAGTCAAATTAGCTGTTTTATTTTTTTCTTCATTTATTTTGATTACATGTGAAGATATTGAGACTTTCCTTTCTTTCTGTGGCTTATTTGCATTTTGAGGCAAGAAAAATAATGATATGGAAGAAATAATGGATAGTAGTCCAGACATAAGGAAACCAAGCCACCAAGCACCTACCCAGCAAGAGTTCTTAGGAGTTATTCTGATCGTGCCTAGAATAGATAATTAAAAACCAGACAAAAATCATTTTGAAATACAGTACATTCTGGGAAATAATGATGATTGTCGAGCTCCATAGATGAAGAAAGTAAACCATATTTCATTAAAACTAAAGGAAAATCTTCAACTTGAAACAAAAGAACACTACATAGCAATATAATTGCATAAAAAGTATAAAATTCATTGGTAAAGGAAAATACATAGACAAATACAGAATATCATACCACTGTATCATTGATATACACATCATTTTAATTCCAGTATGAAAATTAAAAGATAAAAGCATTAAAATAAATATATGTAAACATATAATAATGGATATACAATATAAATAGTTATAAACTGGTTTTATTAAGATAAAGTTGGGTAGTAAGTGTAGAATTTTGGTATACAATTGAAGGTAGGCTATTATCAGCTTAAATAAACTGTAATATATTGTTATATTTTATATAAGTTCCATGGTAGTCATAAACATTTTTATAGAAGTCAAAATTATTTTTAAAAGAGTCAGAGCAAATCAATAAATCACAAAGAAAACCAGTTGGAGAAGAAAAGATGGACAAAAGCACAAGACAAAAACTAAGCAATTAACAAAATGGCAAGAGTTAATTTTTTCCTATTAATAATGACTATGAATGTAAATAAATTAAACTCTTCCACCAAAAATCATAGAAAGACTGAATGGTTAAAACAAGATAAGACTATACATTGTCTGTGAAAGACTCACTTTAGGGTTAAGGACATATAGAGACTGAAAAGGAAGGATTAGGAAAAGGCATTCAATGCTAATGGCAACCAAAAAAGAGGGGTGACTACACACAGACCAGATAAAATAAACCTTAAAAGTCAAACACTGTCTCAAGAGGCAGTAAAGAACACCACAGAATAGTTTTTAAAGCTTAATTAAGCAAGAAGATGCAGAAGTTATAAATGCATATGCACCCAATACTGGAGAACATAAAAATATAAAGCAAATATTGAAAAAACTAAAAGAAGTATAAAGGCATACATTACTTGTCTCTTGGTATCTGCAAGGTATTAGTTCCAGGATTCCCCATGGATATTAAAATTCACAAATGCTCAATATTCTTAAACAAAATACCATAGTACAATTGGCCCTCATAATAAGACTGGGTGTAACTGTAGGAAACTTTATCTCACTTTCAGTTATGAATAGAACAACCAGAGATAATATCAATGAGGAAAAAGAGGACTTGATCAACACTATAGACCAATAGAGCCTAACAGGCTTATAGAGCACACTTTGTTCTAAAATAGCAGAATATGTATTCTTCTCAAGCAGAGATAAGATATTTTCTAAGATAGACCACATGTTAAGCCACAAAACAAGTTTTCACAAAATTTAAGGTTAAATCATGCCAATTATATTTTCTAATCACAATGGAATTAAATTAGAAATCAGTAGCAGAAGGAAAACTGGAAAATTTGCAAAAAAAAGTGAATATTAAACCACACACTTTGAACAATTGGCTGGTCATAGAAATTAAAAGGTAAATTAGAAAATATTTTGAGACAAGATAAAAAACACAACACACCAAAACATGAGATGCGGCAAGAACAGTATAAAGGGGAAACTGTATAGTGATAAATACCTGCATTGGTAGGGTAAATTTTATTCCTGTGGCCTACAATCAGAGGCAATTTTCTCTAACTTATGGTCACTAGCAGAATCTGCCATATTGTTTACTTTCAATTAACATAAATAAAATTTATGTAATTGAAACAGTGAAAAAAATCACTTAAATAAACAACCTAACTCTACATCTTAAGTAACTATAAAAAGAAAAATTAAAATCAAAGCTAGTAGAACAAAAAGTAAACATTAGAGCAGAAATAAAAGAAGTAAACAATAGAAAAATCAACACTACTATGAGTTTTTTTGAAAAGATAAACAAAATAAACAAACTTCAATCCAGACTAAGAAAAAGAAAGAGAACTAAAATAAATTAAATAAGAATGAATGAGGAGAAGTTAAAACTCATCTCCATCAAGTCATCTTCTGTTTTATTTTCCTGTGTGATACCTATTGGTTCTTGAATTTCTTCAGGATTCATAGCCTGAAATTTATCATCCCCACCTTTTTTGTCATATCCACAATCTCTTTCATAAGTTACTTGGTTTGCTCTTTTATAAATTCTGTGAAATCATGCACAACATCTCAACACAGTATCTCCAGCAGAAATTGATGGCTTCCAGCTTGAAAACCTTCATGTTTTCTATAACAGTGATGGCATATCAGTAGTATAATTCTTTCAGACTTTTATGATGGAAAATAATTGTAGCTTTATCATGTGAGCTTTATGATGGAGCTATTGTAGTTCTCTTCCATAGCATCGACAATCCTTTCCATAAAGGAACATGTGCAATAAGTCTTAAAGTTCCTATAATTTTCTGATCTACAGGTTGAATTACAGACTGTAGGTGGGGAAAATAGGTCACATCAGTGTTTTTGGTGTTGAATTCATGGTGTTCTGGGTAGCCAGGGGTATTGTCCAATATCAAAAGAACTTCAAAAGGCAGTGCTTTACTGCCAAACTACTTCCTATCTTCAGGATCAAGGCACTGATGGAACCAATTCAGAAAAAAAGGTTCTCATTGTTCAAGCCTTCTTGTTGAACAGTAAGAAGACTAGCAGCTGGTGTTTATCTTTTCCATTCAAGGCTTGGAGGTTAGCAGCTTTCTAGATAAGAACAATTCTGATCATAAACCCAATTGCATTTGCACACAAGAGTAGAGTTAGCCTATCTCTCCTCCTTAAATCCTGATGCTCACTTCTCTTCCTTATTAAAAATAGTTATTTGGGCATTTTCCTCCATAACAGGAGGCAAACCTACTCAGGAAGTAGGTTTGCCTCCTACTTCAGGAAGTACTCTCCTCAGTGCTTTTCCTAATGGCATCTGAGAACTTGTCTGTTGCCGCTTGATTGGCAGAAGCTACTTCCCTTGTTATCTTGACATTTTTCCTAAGCCTCTTTCTAAAATTATCAGACCATTCTTTGCTGACATTAAGTTCTCCAGCTTTAGATCATTTATCTTACTTTTGTTTTAAGATGTTATACAATAACTTCACTCTTTCTTGAATTATATTGGAGTCTATATGTATGCCTTTCTTATAGCAATCCTGCACCCATATAAAAACTGCATTTTCAATCAAAAGCTATTTTGCTAAAAGTACAAGGTTTTTGTGCTTGCTGGCATAGATGCAGCAACAGTTTCATGAATTTCCTACTTAAAAAACAAACAAACAATTGTCCTTATGTTGGGTTCATTTATACTGAAATGGCAGGAGCTGCACACCTGTAACCTATACTGCATATCAAGCAATTCCATTTTTTTTTTTTTTTTGGTAACATCATGACTTTTCTCTGCTTCTGCTTCTTGGGAGTACTTCCAGCATCACTAGTAGCACTTCATATGGTTTCCATGGTATTATTCATGGTTAACAATATTGCACTTAACAGGATGAAAAATATAGAAGAACCATGAGAGATTACTTTTTTACTGTGATCTGCAACTTACTGAAAAGGCGAACTGCTTACATGTAGATGTTTGGTGCCAAATGGTGTTTTAGGTAGATACTCTGAACACCTCACACACCTCTGAACTCATCACAGTAGTAAAAGGAGGTGACTATTAAATTATTACAGTATGTGTTACAGTTAGTTTTATGCAGTTATAATTTAATACTGCACCTTTACATTTGCTTGCATTTCTCTTGAAAACAAATGGCATCACATAAGGTCTGTAAGAATTTCTGTATGTATATTTTTACAAATTTTGACTTTACATGATAGATTTATATATATTTTATGGTAGCGATGATAAAATAGGCTAGTATCTATAAATGTTTTATGCATTCATGGCACAGTTTTTTCTTGATTTTTTTAATATCTAGGCTTTGCTCTTTATTCGCAAGTTTTTCCAAATTTTCATAAATCTTTAAACATTTTCCCAATATTTTTATTGAAAAAAATATGTGTATAAGTGGACCTGAACAGTTCAAAGCTGTGTTGTTTCTAGATTAATTTTACTTTTAAAAACCTGTTAAGAAGATAGATTTTATTTCAATTGTCCTAATAACAATAAAATAAAAGTAATAGATAAGAAAGCTTATGTATACAGAAGCACACATGCTACAGAAGTTTGAAGCACAACTTAGTGTTGTAATTACCCTATAAGAAACTCAATAACATGAGAAAATATTGACTTGTTTAGATCTATATAGAAATAAATTATTTTCTTTTTTGACTCTGTCTCCCAGGTTGGAGGGAAGTGGCACAACTTGCATTTCTCTTGAAAACAAATGGGGCAGGAGCTGCACACCTATAACCTTGACCTCCTGGGCTTAGGTGATCCTTCCACCTCAACCACTTGAGTAGGTGGGACTACAGGCATGTGCCACCATGCTGGGATACTTTTTTGTTTTTATTTTTTGTCGACATGGAGTTTTGCTATGCTGCCTAGGCTGGTCTTGAATTCCAGGGCTCAAGCTATCCTCTCACTTTGGCCTCTCAAAATGCTGAGATTACAGGCATGAGCCAGCACATGACCTAGAAATAAATTATTTTCAAGTACACACAGATCTGTGTTTATAGTGGATTTACTTGATTATAATGTTTCATAATCAACAGCTCAGATAAATCTCAGGACATAACTAGTAACTCCAACTGCATGCCAGATATTTATTCATCACCTGTTAGAAACATAATTTTGATATCATTTTTTCTGTTTCTTTACTTGTATACACATAAAAACTAAACATCAGAACCTAGCTAGATATGGCCTGCCAAAGTGTTTCCCTTGGCTCACATACCATCTGAAAAATTTAAAATTCTGCAAGAAAATCTCGGTTTCTGGATTTTCTTGAAAATCAATCAGAAGGCCTTGCAAATGCTGAACCCAAATTTCTGAATGAAAACAATAGGGTAGGACTGAGGAGGACATGTAATTATGGGTGTTTAGGGAGAGCAGTTCACCAATTCTTCTTGTGTAATCATTATACTCTAATTTTCTGACACTGATACTCTTTACTCATTTGCTTTATCCTTTTTTTATTCCTCTGGGCACTGGAATTTGCCAAAATGTTCTTTATAATAGGCTCACTTTATACACATCACTGATTAAGAGAAGATGTAGCAGGTTCTGAACACTCCGTGGTAGAAATTGAATCACCGTAAATTCTAAAATACAGTCACAATTTCTGAATAGAGAGGTTACAAAAATATTATTTTGGAGAACTTCACTCATTTCTTTTCTCTTAGTGATAAAACAATGATGAAACTGGAGGTGAATAAGTAGAAATAAGGTACATAATGTCTAAAATGAAAGACATGAAATATTTATTAGGTACTTGCTCTAGGTTTACACTTTCAAGTTTGTGGCTTCCCTTGGCTTATAGTGATGTCTATTCCAGTTTGGAAATGAATCCACTAATCTCTTGGGAGTGATCTATGGAAGTCCTGGTAAGACAGAACATCAGGCCCGGGTTCAGTGGCTCAGCCTATAATCCCAGCACTTTGGGAGACCGAGGCTAATGGATTGCCTGAGCCCACGATTTCGAGACCCACCCAGGCAATTTGGCGAGACTTCGTCTCTACAATAAATCAAAAATTAGCCGGGTGTGGTAGCTCATGCCTGTAGTTCCGGCTACTTGGAAGGCTGAGGTGGAAGGATCACCTGAGCCCAGCAGGTTGAGGCTGCGGTGGCCAGGAGCGTGCCACTGCACTCCAGTCTGGGCGACAAAGTGAGACTACAACTCAAAAAAAAGAACATCAGATGTGTTTTTTCATGAACAAAAATCAGTTATTATATATTAAGCCAGAAACCATTCTGTCACATTCTAAAAGTGATGACAGGAAAACACACACATATTTATAGCTTGTTGTGACAAGGGCTACAATAAAGACATGCTCTTGGTGATTAATTGGAGTCAATGGAAAATGGTGAAGATTTCTCTGATGAGGGACCACATTTTGGAAGAGACTTTAAGAACTTTGCAAATGAAGAAGAAAAAAAAAGTTTTTTCATGAGATGACAAGGTATATTCAGTCAACAATTGAATTAAGATAAAGATATTCATCAAGAGAGGGATTATTAGCAACAAAGTGAATTTGTAGGTAAGATTATGAGACTGGATTTTGACGTGTTAAGTTTTAGACCCTTCCTGAATATAAAAACTATAAAAATTAAAATAAAAAAGAAATCTGAGAAGAAAAAATAATGAACAATTCACCTCAGTTCATGTTCTTTTCAATAATAACATTTGATTAATGAAGCAGGTTGATAACTAGATATATTAATTAAAACAAATTATTAAAAAGTAACCATTAGACTTAGTAAATTTCGTGAAATTGATTGTGTTTCATTAGTGGTAGAAGCAGATTATCGGGGATTGAGATGTGGATAAAAGGTAAGAAAGTGAGACATCTGATTTAGATAATGTTTTTCTAGGTGTTTGGCTCTGAAAAGAAATAGAAAAAAACAGAGAATCAACTAGAAAGTTTTTTGGGGATTTACAAAATTGTATATATGTAAAAAGATAAAAGAGACTTGAGTGTGTTTTCTGAGCAAAAGAAAGGGCGGAGATGGAGAAGAGGCAGAAAGAAGAAATTTAAGTTCAAGGCGTAGCTATTAACATAATGAACATTTGTATACCTAACCCTGAATTTGTACCTCACATCTTTAAAATTAAAATAAAATAAAATAATTGGTTCAACATGTAAATATTTTCCACTGATTTGGGAAAAGGAAGATAAAGGTGGATATGGTGCTTGTATATTTATAGAAAGCAGGCATGAAGTTGAGGCAGTTTTTATAACACACTCCTTCTATACCTAAGAGAAAGCATGTTATGAGAGTGAAAAAGATCACTGATGTCATTTGTGTGCTCATTTCTTCACTCAGTTGTTCAACAAGCACTTATTATGTATTTTCATAATACAGCTTCTGCTAAGATGAGAAAAAATAACCATAGCCAAAGTACAGAGAGAAATTTCTCAAACCACTCCAGGTAGAATTCAATGCAACATTCACAAAGAAGCTTTAGCAAAGCAAGCTCTAAATTCTGCATTTCAACATCAAACCACCATCAACTGAAAATTAAAATTTACTTCACTGGGCAGTGAATTCTGGGAGAGAGATATTTTAAGCCTGGTTATTTTGGATCAAATAATCTGAAATAAGTTTATTAAAATTCCCCCATTTTATACTTAGAAGTGGGGTAAAGTAGGAGCTAAATTTTATTTTTGTTCTGATTATTAATACATTTATTTCCTACTTGTAATTTTTGAAAAATAAGAAGGAAAGGACTATTTAAAGAGTGAACTCAAATATTTGTAAGAATAGTGCCCTGTACTTGAAAAACACTATATTGGTACCTTGTTCTGAATGTACTTACTCAGATCTACATATCCAATATTCACGTACATCTTGGAAAACAGAGATCCCAGTATAAAACTGATGACTGGACCAATCATTCCTACTCTGAAAGTAGGAATGCACCTTTCAAAGCACCTGAAAATATTATAAAACAATTTTATGAGATGCCAAGAACACATGATTCTTATTCAACATATTTTTGAAGGTTATATTATGCAATACACATTCCCAAATAATTTTTTCCAATAGGTAAAAGAACAAATTGAACAACATTATTATTTTAAGGGTAGACTCCAAAAAGGTAATCATGTGATTTAACATTTTTTGTATGTTATCTAAATAAAAAGAAGAATGTTCTTCTTTAGCAAAATTATCAATGTAAGAAATGTCCAATGGTACTATGGGGGCTTTCCCATTCCAAGAAGAAAATTAGGTAATGTCCCATGAGGTCATAGATCCAATGTGTGATGCAGCTTCTTTCCCACAGCCGTTGTAGAAAAGAGAGCATTTTATTTTAAACATTAACTTAAATATTCCATTAGAAATATTAATACTTTAAACATTTAATCTGTTTAATTTCTTTTCTAATTACAAGGGATTTGTATTCATCGTGTAAAGTCTCAAAAAGATAGAAATCCACAAAGAAAACAAGTAAAAATTATCTGTAATCATACTACACAAAGAAACACTTTTTCATGTGTCTGTTGGCTGCCTGTATATCTTCCCTTGAGAAGTGTCTATTCATGACTTTTGCCCACTTTAAAAAATTTTTATTTATTTATTTATTTATTTTTGAGTTGGATTCTCACTCTATTTTCCAGGCTGGAGGGCAGTGGCATGCTCCCTGCCACTGCAGCCTCGAGCTGCTGGGGCTCCAGCGATCCTTCCACCTTAGCCTTCCAAGTAGCCGGAACTACAGGAGCGCGATACCTCACCTGGCTAATTTTTTATTTGTTGTAGAGATGAGGTCAGGCCAAGTTGTCTGGGTGGGTCTCGAACCTGCGGGCTCAGGCAATTCTCTCACCTCAGCCTCCCAGAGTGCTGGGATTACAGGCTGAGCCAACCAACAACTTTTTTCTAGAAGAAAGTTTTTAGGAAGGCAGGAAGTAGAAAGATAACCCCTCTTAGGAACTATACCAACATGACCCAACAAACCCTGATGATGTTTTGAGTTTAAG
>CAUYQG010091668.1:0-10660 GCA_963574415.1 Tarsius wallacei
AACTTGGCGAGACCTCATCTCTACAATAAATCAAAAAATTAGCCAGGTGTGGTAGCGCGCACCTGTAGTTCCAGCTACTTGGAAGGCTGAGGCGGAAGGATCGCCGGAGCCCAGCAGATCGAGGCTGCGGTGGCCGGGAGCAGCCACTGCACTCCAGTCTGGGCGACGGAGTGAGACGCCAACTCAAAAAAAAAAAAAAAAAAACAACTATAAATCTTGGCCGGGTTCGGTGGCTCAGCCTGTAGTCCCGCGCCTTGCGAGGCTGAGGTGAGTGAATTGCCTGAGCCCGCGGGTTCGAGGCCCGCCTGGGCAACTTGGCGAGACCTCATCTCTACAATAAATCAAAAAATTAGCCGGGCGTGGTAGTACGCGCCTGTAGTTCCGGCTACTCGGAAGGCTGAGGCGGAAGGATCGCCGGAGCCCAGCGGGTCGAGGCTGCGGTGGCCGGAAGCGGCCACTGCACTCCAGTCTGGGTGACGGTGTGAGACGCCAACTCAAAAAAAAAATATTAAAAATGAATTTTAGGAGTTTTTACAAAGAAGATATATGCATTTCATGCAATACACAAGAGGAACACTAAGACAAACATTAAGTAACTGAATATGGCACATAAACATACCATTCTTAACAAAAGAAAACAATACAGGTTGACATCCCTAATCCAAAAATCTGAAATCCAAAATGCTCTGAAATCCAAAACTTTTTGAACATTGACATGACACCACAGGTGGAAAATTCCATCCATAAGTACTTACATTCCTTGTTTCATGCACAAAATTATTAAAAACATTGTATAAAATTACCTTTTAAACTATGTGAATAAGCTGTAAGGGAAACATAGGTCAAATTTGTGTTTTGATTTGGGTCCCATTCTCAAGATATCTCAGATTTATATGAAAATATTTCAAAATCTAAAAAAAATCTGAAATTCAAAACATTTCTGGTCCCAAGAATTTTGGATGAGGGATATCCAACCTGTAATATACATTATGTAGTCATTTAAAAAAAAGAAAAATAGTCCAAGTTCATCAGTATGTGTACTCTCAGATTATATATAAAAATAGGAACATTGTATATACATTAGACAAATTGGTCTCTTACTCTAATGTATACACACCAATAAAAAAGTGGGATAATATTATTAGATTTTTATCTACTAATGAAGCACTGAGTTCATAAATAAAAATATCCGATGCAGGTGAGCATGACTATTTTCTAACATTTTTGGTGATAGTGAAAATGTCTATTTTGGAAATAATGTGGCAACACATATGTGGCAAGATGTGAAAATGGAGCCCTTTTTAAAAAAATCATTTCTGGTCAAGGCCCCAAGACAATGGGTGTTGAGTAGTCCCTTGTTCCAGAGTGAAGTGCTAGACCAACTCTAGGAAGAGTCCAAAGAAGACTCTTGCTGAGGAAGAGTTCAAAGTGTACAAGACATCAATATGTCATCTACCTCCTGGCTACATAAACAAAAAAATTTAATGAAAGAAATTGAAGGCTTAAGAGGTTTTATTTGGAGAAATAGAGAGTTTCTGCTGTGGTCCTATGGGGATGCTTTTCTCTTGCTTCAAGAGTAGTGACAATGGATTTAAGAAAGCAATTCATAAAGTTTTGTGTGATTTCCCATTTCCCTGATTTAGGCACAATGGAGGCCGAAAGGATGACCTCATGGAAATGCTTCCAGTATCTGAGACAGCAGTGTAGATGGACTCTCTCACTGGCAGAATGAGAGGTATGTGTAAGGAATGTGATAGGACATTGCAGGAGGACTTGGTGCAGGGAAATGATATGATCTGACACATTCTAAAAGGCTCACTCTGGCTGAGGAGTGGGCTGATCAATGAAAATAGTAATTGTGATGGTTAATTTTATGTGTCAACTAGCCTGGGCCATTGTGTGCCCAGACATTTGGTCAGACTATTTTGCAAGTGTCTATGAGGGTGTTTCTGGATGAGACTAACATTTGAATATATAGACTGAGCAAAGAAGATTGCCCTCCCTATGTGGGTGAGTCCCACTGAATAAAGATCTGAATAGAACAAAAAGACTGAGTATGAAGGAACGGCAGTAGCAGGCTTTCTGACTGCTGGAGCTGAAACATGCATCTTTTCCTGCCTTCAGACTTGAACTGAAGAATCAGTTCTTCCTGGAGCTCATCAGTTCCTGTTGGCTTTTACACAGGAACTGACTTCATCTGCTCTCCTGGTTCTCAGGCCTTCAGACATGGACAGGAACTGCACTACTGATTCTCTGAGTCTCCGTCTTATATATGGCAGATTCTGGGACTTCTCATTCTCCCTAATCATGTGAAACAATTCTTTATTCTTTACACTAAATACATATCTCTCTTTCTCCCCCCCCCCCCCACTTTTCCTTTTGGTTTTCTGGGGAACCTAATACAGTAATAACAGCAATGTCTGTAATACTAACATTGAATGTCTCATGTTCTAGGTGTTACCTAAATGATTTATGTTTGATATATCAATTTATGTAATTCCCACAGCAACTCCAGTAAAAGCTACTATTATGGTCATCATATTAGATATAAGGACACTAAAAAAACTACTTTGAGGTCAAGGCTAAGGTTTTCATTCATACAAATCTACTTCTAGGACTCACTTTCTTACCCCTTACTCCATACTTTATAGGGCTAACCAAAATGACTATAGGTGATGGCAATAATGAAATCAGACAGACCAGTATGAGGATCTCTTGCCCATCAGATGAGAAATAATGGCAGTTGAGACTAGGTTTACTGATCATACATTGGAGGTGTGGTATGAGAGACAAGTGCTGAAATCAACAGTGGAAAATGTGGAACAAAAAAACAACCTGAGATTTTTGGAGTTATTTTGACACTCTAGCATATGTAAACTATTTTGTATACTAAGCTTTTTAACAATTTATTCATTATAATATTATGTTTTTACATCTATTTTAATGCATTTGAAATTTTATATATCCATTTGAAATTATACAGATGCAAATATATACATACATGTACACTTCATTTGAAATTATGTATATACTTTTTTGTTTATGTAATTATGTGTACTTTACAGAGAAGAAATATCATTAGGAAATTCTCAGAGAGGCTGTGTCATTACAAAAGTTTGAGAGCATGGATGTAAAGAGTTTCTATCAGGAATCACTAGAATACAATATGAACATATCAACGCTATCAGAGTCAAAGAGCTATCTGGTGATATTCTTGAGTGGAACCTTGATTATTAGGAATAAAAATTGCAACAGTTTCTAGGACAGAGAAGATATAGAATGTGATGGGCTTTATCAAGACAGACAGACAGGCAGAGGAGAAGGTTTGGACAGGGATAAGAGTATCAGCACAAAGAATTGGGAATTCTGCTTTGAACATTCAAAGTTTAAAAAAAAAACATTTATGTTTCTAAGCAGAGAGTCTGACTAAGTGGTTTCATATAAGAATCTGGAGCTTAAGGAAGAGTTTAATGTTAGAGATGTAAAATTTAGGATTATGAGTTTATGGATGATATTTAAAGTCATGGAACTAGGAGTCATGAAACTGGGAGGGGTATATTGAAATAAAAATAGAAGGCAACTCAGAACCAAGTCATTGCAATGTCTGAAGTTGTGAAATAGAAGGCAAAACGAGTGAAGGATACTGAAAAGGAGTTGCAGAAGAGGCCAAATGAAAATCAGGAAATAAGATAGTGGTATTTCAAAAGCCAAGGAAATAACGTGTTTCAAAAAGATACAAAATTCAAGCGTGTGAAATGCCACTGAGGGAGCAAGTAAGATGAAGGGTAGGAAGTGACAATTGACAAGACGGAGCTGAGAGAAGGCTGTTTTGATACAGCGATTGTGAAGAGGCTGCAGTGAAGTGGATTGAGGAACAATTCAAGGTCAGGAAGTGGAGATGGTTAAGTTCACCAAGCATAGAAATGACAACAGCATCCATGTTATCAGTATTATTTAAGGAAAATCCAAAACTCTTTTTATTCTCTCAAAAAAATTTTAGCAGGAGAGTCCCATCTGGAAGATAGTTGTATGTGTGTGTGCACCACTGTTTCCTGTGTGTGTGTGCACATGTGTGTACAATTCTCTTTTTGTGCCATCTCTGTTTGGTGTCTCTAAAACCACCACAGGATCATAATTCACCTGGAGGACTCAAAGGACTCAGCATGGAGACATACTCATGGCTATGATTTATTGCCGTGAGAGGATGCAAAACAATATCAGCAAAGGGAAAAGGCCCATAGGGCCAAGTCTGGAGGAAACCTGGCACAAGTTTCCAACAGTCCTCTCTCAATGGAGTCACACAAGACATGCTCAATTTTTTCGGCATCAAATTTTGACAATACGTGAAATATTATCAACTAGGGAAACTCAAGAGAGACTCAGTGTCCAAGGTTTTTATTGGGGGCTGGTCACATAGACATCCTCCACTTAGCACATACCAAAATTCCAGATTTCTAAAAGAAAAGGTGTTTGGCATGAACTGCATTGTTTGTAAAACAAACAACAACAACAACAAAACAGTTAATCATGGTGAGTTCCTCTTATCAACTAGGGAATGAAGGGAAAGCTCCCCCAAATCTACATCAGCCAAGGGTCAACCTTGTAAGTAGGGCTCACTAGCGATAGCAGTTTCAGGTCTGCTGTGTTGACTCTTTTCTGCATACCATCCAAAGTTAGCTGCTTCTTTGCGCCTTAATATGATTTCAGAAGTTTTCTGGCTTCAGCATATACCCATCAGAAAGACTGAGCTAGAAGAAAGGTAATTAGTGAACAGGTATTATGTGGTTTCATCCAGTTCTTCTGTGAAGTCTCACAGCATCCAATCAGAGCTGTGGCTCTGGCTTCCAGAAGAACTGGTAAAGGCATGAGAATACAAGAACTTAATGAGCGTACAATATCAAATAGTAACATTATTTTTACAGGGGGCAGGCTTAACAGGCCATTCCAGCTCTTACATTATATCTGAAATTCTAATTATTATATCCAGATGTGGGTATTTCCCAATTGTTGGAAATAAAGCCAGACACACTCAGAAGATGGAAAGTCAAAAACAATCGGGTTGAGGTGTCGTTCACACAAAGAGATTCACCCTTTTCAAGAACAAACCCTGGTTTCTGTTAGCCCATTCTAGTTATCTACTGCTGTGTAAGAAAAGATCCCACAACTTAGTAGCTTAAAGCAACAACTATTTTATCTTTTGATTTGTATGCCTTAGAAATTTGGGCAGGACTTAGCTGAGTGATCCTCATGTTCCAAGCAGTGTTCGTATCTCTTGGTAGTATTCAGCTGGTCCAGGGCTGGTCTGCACAGCATAAGATGGACAGTACTCACATGACTGACCTGTTGGTGAAGCCAAGCTCAGCGAAGAATGTCAACTGGAACACTGCACGTGATCCCCTTAGGGTGATGGTCTCAGGGTACTTGAACTTTTTACATGCAAGCCCAGACTCCCAGAGAGAATGTTCCAAGACCAAGGCATAAAAGCTTCAAGGCTTCTTCTGATATAGCCACAGTACTCATACAACACTATTTCTGCTACTTTCTATTGACCAAATAAATCACCAAAACCAGCTTAGATTCAAAAGGAGGGCAATCAGACTTTACTTCTGGATGGGGAGAGTAACAAAGAATTTGCAGCCATGTTTAACCTACCACATTTACCATTTCCAAATTTCTCATCAATTAAGGTGAACTATGGGTCCCTCTTGCCCTGTTTCCATTTTCATTCCATTCATTTAAAAAGGAGGAACTATTTTTCAAAAGAAAGATATACTCCAGATCTCTATGGAGTTGCTAGACTGCTCTAATTAGATTTTACTTCACACTCATAAGGCATTGATGTTTATTTTGAAAAATCAAAAGACTTCTGAGAACTCCTCTTGGATCTATACATGAATAATAATAATAATAAGTGTGTCTGACATGTAAACAATGAGGTAAGATGAAGCTGGGTTTGTTCTCTAAATAGAATGGGGGATCATTTTTACCACAATAGCTTACAATCTGGAATTTAATTTACTGTAGGGTAATATAATAGGACAGGACAAAACATGTTTCCTATAGGGAAAATTATAATGGCAAAAATATGTGAGGAAGTGCTCAGAGTGACTCAAGAAGGGGAAGCCACTCAGTCTTCATAATAAATGACTATGGACACATAGATATAAGCTGTTGGCTGAATTTGTGTTTTAGGATTGAAATACTGTGCATTCATTTGTATATATACATGAAACATCTTTTACATAATAAAATCACAATTTTCTTCTTGGAGATATATATAGAGAGAGAGAGAGAGAATTAAGTCATTAACAAGATAAAATGAGAACTAGTTTGGCGCTAGAAAGGAATTCTCTGTTTGCAAATAGCAAAGCAAAGCAAAGAGCATTCTATCTCTGTATCATTTGCAAATGAGCAGTTTGTCTACAAACAGACTGTTATATAAAATATACTATCACAAGGTGTGCATTTGAGGTTTTGTTTGTTGGTTGGTTTAGACTCGGGGGGGGTACAAGTGCATGTTTGTTGCATGGATGTGTTGCATACTGTTGGGGATTGGGCTTCAAGTGACCTGTTTCCCAGATAGTGAACACTGTACCCAATAGATGACTTCTGAACCCCCACCTCCCCACTTTTAGTGTCCCGAGTGTCTATTTTTCCATCTTTGTGGCCATGTAGCTCCCACATATAAGTAGCAACATGAGATATCTGATTTTCTGTTTTTGAGTTAGTTATCTTAGGAGGGTGTTCTCTAGCTCCATCCATGTTGCTGCAAATGGACATAATTTTGTTCATTTTTATGACTGTATATTATTCCCTGGTGTATGTATACCACATTTAAAAAATATTTTTTCAGAAATGCTTCTACACTGATGGTAGGAATGCAAACTAGTGCAAACTTTTTGGAAGACAGTGTGGTGATTTCTGAAAGAACTAGAAATTGATCTTCCATATGACCCAGCAACCCCCCTATTGGGAATACACCCAGAGGAACTCAAGTCATTCTACCGTAAAGATACCTGCACATGCATGTTTGTTGCAGCTCTATTCACAATAGCAAAAACATGGAACCAACCATACTGCCCACTGAAGCTATACTGGATAAAGAAAATGTGGTACATAGTGGAATATTATGCAACCATAAAGAAGACAAACATACGGACTTTGCAGCAACTTGGATGGATTTAGAGTCTATCATACTCACTGATCCATCACAGAAACAAAGAACAGAGTACCATATGTTCTCACTCATAAGTGGACCTTGAACAATTATCATGATATTATAAGAAAGGGATTGACAGTTGCAGGAACCTGCCAGGGGAAGGTGGTGGGATTGGCAGTTGAGGGAAACTGCCAGGGGAAAGAGGGACACACCTCATCAACAAGGGTACCTGCATGAACATTTGTATACAGAACCTGAATTGCATCCCACATCTTTAAAATTAAAAAAAGAAAAATTTAAAACAAGATACAAAAAAACATTTTTCTAATTTTATATAGATGCCACTTTAACTATTACTTTTAATTGCTATTACATTAATAATGGACTGATTTTCTCAATGCAAATATACCTCAAAGTGTTTGTTTGAAAACTCACAGGAGAAAAAAGAGACATTTGCCTTCCTAAAAGGAACTTGGCCTCTTCTCACTTTCTCCTGTAATAAAACCGGAAATTGAGGTGGTGGTTGTGTTCAGACTGAAAGCACAGCCCTGTCAAGGCTTGAGCCTTTTTATTTTTAATTCTCAGGGAGCATTCAGATGGATCTTAATCCTGAGTTTTATTTCTGGAGTGTCCTACATGGAAAAGTGGTGAGAATTTTCATTTCCAAACTAGACATTAGTAACTGTCATAGAAAATGTTCTTCTCTTAGACACCCTTTCACCAGGAAGGCTGCCAGGCATTGACTTCACCTGCATGTGAATATCCATTATCAAGTCAACAGAGATCAGTGAGTGATCTGACTTCATCTTTTCTGGACCTAGAAAACACTACCATGATATCTTTATTTGAGCCATCTTTTTCCAGAGCTACCTCAGGACTACAGTTCCCAATTGCCCAGTGTGGTCCACCCCCAGGCCTCTGCATGTCAGAGCGAGCCTCATGCCCCAGCCCCAAGTCCAGCGCCTTGTGGCTGGAGTCAGGTTGCTACAGGTGCTGGAGGCACCTGTCACTGTGATAAAGTGACCCCTCTCACATCCACCTGACAGCCTCCAGCCTTCAGCAAGGTCTTTATATAACTCTGCCTAGAGTGAAAATAAGATAAATACAAAAGGAGGACATTAAGCCTTGACACTTGATTTTTAGTTTAGCTTTATATGTTTTCAAAAAATCACTGCTGCCCTTATACCTTTCCCCTGATCAGGATTTAATGATGCAATTAATGAGGACTCTAGCCTTTTTCGGTGACATCAGTCAGTTTCTGAGATAATTAAATGAGAAATGTGTGTTAACATTTAAGGGGCAATAGCAAATCTTACTTATTTTCTGCAGGTTGAAATCTACAGTGAAGACTCATGGTCCTCTGTCAGTGATGCCAGAGATCAGTTTCATAGGGCTTTCAGATTTAGCAAATTAAAAACAAAACAAAACAGGATGTCCAATTAAATTTGAATTTTTGGTAAACAAGGAATTTTTTAGTATAATTATGTACTATGTAATACGTAGAACATATGCTAAAATTATTCATTGCTTATCTGAAATTTAAATTTAAGTTAGCATCCTGTATTTTATCTTGTAAACCTTTTTTTATAATCCTTTGAATATGTGTTGCATTTCTACAATTGAACTTAGAAATCTCTTTTGAACCACATAGAAGAAAAATACTTCAATGAAGAAAATTTTTTCAAAGAAGAAATGTTGCCATGTCACAGACATCCTTATAAATGCACTAAAGTCATAAAATGTCATATTGTTTTGATTATCCTTTCTCCTCTCAATCAGTAAGTACAAGGTTGATTGAAATGTAAGTGGCAGCTCAGTAGCCTGAGTATTTTATCACATGGCCAAGAGCTGAAGCAGTAAATTAGCTAGAAATGACTCCCCACTGTAAGAAAATGTTTCTGTTTTACCGATCATTTTTATTCTCAATTAACAGAAAGATGCTTAGAAAATAAGGCAGGCGATAGAAAAGGATTTAGGGTTGTTGGGCACTATTTTTATACAGTTCAGTGATAAGAAAAGTCAGATTGAGCATCTATTCAAAATCCCAGACTTAGTATCGTCCCAGAATGAATACTAAAAGGAAGACTGATTCAAAACCACAACTCCAACATCTATAATACCTTGCATTAGAACACTTGTTTTGTTTCTTAAGGTGAATGGTTAACTGAACCAGTAGTAAGCCACTGTATGCTTCATATATTGTATGTGTGTGCATGTATGTTTGTATATAGGTATGAATATATCCATATGTGTGTAAATACTTATGTATATACACACAAACATACACAATCACCACCAAGACCAAGAATGACAACATATTATCAAAAATTTTATATATGGACCTATCTTTAATATTGACAAATACAATAGAAAAAATAAAATAACTTTATTATATATAAAGGAGTCACAATTCTATATAAATGTCAGTCCTTTATACATGTATATATTCAATTAGCTTTTGAGTGTCTTCTACTAATCTACAAAATATGAATGTTATCTACTTAGGGTGTTATCTACTAACCTACAAAATATGAAGCTGATGGTGCTTCCTCCTTCCTTTCTCATCCTTATTTTACAGGGTATTACGTTTTTTTCCTTTAGCAAACCTATTCATTTCTTGGAGAAAATAAATCACATATTAATAAAAAAAAGACAGGTGAAAAGATTTTTAAAGGCAAGTTTTACCATAAAGATAGTCATCATAACTTATTTGAAGCAAATGCCAGTCACCCTATTAGAGTAGATTTATTACCAGAAAGATATATTAAACAAATTAATAGTATGAGCAATACTGTAAGAAAAGCATTCACCTACATGAAGGAATGCATAACCTCAGAAGCAACAAGAACAACAAAACTCTTGTCAATTGAGTCTTCAGAGGTCAAGTTTGACCTTAAATGAATCTGCACTATTGTCATGGAATTACATTAACACTTTCAATTTTATTTTAAGAATATTCTGTAATTTTAACTTTATGAATCCAACCTGGCTTTCGCTGCAACTAGAATGAATTTGTGTGTGTGTGTGTGTGTGTGTGTGTGTGTGTGTGTGAGTGTGTGTGTGACCTTTTTATTCCTATCAATTAGAAAGATTGTAGTCCTTTTTTAGGTTTGACTGAAGGAACTTGTGTACCAACAATCTTTTCATCATTAAAACAATGAAGTTTCACCAAAATAAAAGCCCAAATCCAAGACATAGAAGACAAAAAGATAATACAAAAAATATATGAAACAAAAAGTTGGTTCTTCAAAAGGATAATCAAGATCGATGGTCCCCTAGCTAGACTGACCAAGAAAAAGAGAGAAAAAAACCAAATAAGCACAATCAGAAACACAAAAGACGAAGTCACCTCTGACCCTGAAGAAATACAAAAGATCATTAGAGACTACTATGTACACCTGTATGGAAACAAACTTGAAAACCTTAAGGAAATAGAGGACTTTCTGTCATCACACAACCTGCCTAGGTTGAAACAAGAAGAAATTGAGACCCTAAATAGAC
>CAUYQG010091669.1:0-20007 GCA_963574415.1 Tarsius wallacei
CGCGCCTGTAGTTCCAGCTACTTGGAAGGCTGAGGCGGAAGGATCACCAGAGCCCAGCAGGTCAAGGCTGCAGTGGCCGGGAGCGGCCATTGCACTCCAGTCTGGGCGACAGAGTAAGACTCCAACTCAAAAAAAAAAAAAAAAAAAAATTCTGACACTATCTACCTGGAGATGTGTCAAATCCACAGGTTAAGAGCCTAATCCCACAAGACTGCTCCCTACTTCTTTTTTCTTCCTTTCTTTTTTTTGAGTTGGAGTCTTACTCTGTCGCCCAGACTGGAGTGCAATGGCCGCTCCCGGCCACTGCAGCCTTGACCTGCTGGGCTCTGGTGATCCTTCCGCCTCAGCCTTCCAAGTAGCTGGAACTACAGGCGCGCGCTACCACGCCCGGTTGATTTTTTGATTTATTGTAGAGATGAGGTCTCGCTTGCCCAGGCAGGTCTCGAACCCGCGGGCTCAGGCAATCCACTCACCTCAGCCTCCCAAAGGCGCGGGATTACAGGCTGAGCCACCGAGCCCGACTTAGTGTCAGAATTTAACTTGGTTAGAGGACACACAGTTGGTGTCCACTGCAGAACTGATTGCTTGTTTGGTGTGTGATAAGAAACTCCCACACATTTGTTTCCAGAATCTTCTGTGTTGTTTGTTGTGTGAGAGCAGTTTTTTCCCCCTCCTACAGGACATTGTTATTTTGTTTGTTTATTTTATCAATGAAGATAATTAAAAATTAATTAAGTGTAACCCTTGCATTGAAACTTAACTGTTCATATTGTATAATGCATTTATTAATCATTGAGTTCTAACTTTCTTAACGATAAAATAGGATTATTAATTTTCTCTAAAGACCAACATCCCTCCTGAATATTATACACACACAAAGTTAAGTTAAATTCCATAATGTATAGAAAAGATAATACATTATGACCAAGTTGGGTTTATTCCAGGAATGCAAAGTTGGTTTCAATTTGAAAAAGAAATAGATGAAATTCATCATAGTAACAGATTAAAAAGGAAAAACCATATAAGCATACTAATAGATGTAGAAAAGTCATTTGACAAAATACACCATACATTCCTGATAAAAAGTCATAAACTAGGAATAAAAGGAACATTCCTCAATCTGATAAAGGGATTTTATGAAGAAAGAAAGCAACAGCTAACATATTTAATGATGAAAGAATGAATAATTTCTCCCTAAGATTGGGAATCAGACAAGGATGCCAGTTCTTACCATTCCTAATCAACATTGTACTGGAGATTCTACCCAGAACAATAAGACAAGAAAAAGAAATAAAAGATATTAATATTGGAAAGGAAGAAATAAATCTGTCTTTTTGTGATTGGCTTATTCTTATCTTTAAGATGGCATGATCATCTATGTAGAAAATCCTAAAGAATCTACAAAAAGGATATTAGACCTAACTAGTATATTTAGCAAGGCTGAAGAATACAAGGTCAATATATGAAAATCAATTTTATTTCTCTTTATTGGCAGGAAATAATTGGAAATCAAAATAAAGTATCATTAAAATGTATAGGGATACATCTAACAAAAGATGTGTAAGAGCTATACACTGAGATAAATTAAACAATTCCTAAATAAGTGGAGAGATATACCATATTCATGGATTAGAAGACTCAGGATCGTTAAGATATAAGGTCTCCCCAAATTGATCTATATATTCCATGTGATCCCAGTCAAATCATAGCAGCTATTTTTGTTTATTTGTTTTGCTTATTCATTTGTTTTTGAGTTGGAATCTCACTCTGTCACCCCAACTGGAATGCAGTGGCATGCTCATGGCCACCACAGCCTCGACATGGTGGGCTCAGGCAATCCTTTCACCTCAGCCTTCCAAGTAGCTGGAACTACAGGCACACGCCACCATGCCCAGCCAATTTTTTGATTTATTGTAGAGACAAGGTCTCGCCAAGTTGCCCTGGCTGGTCTTGAACCCATGGGCTCAGGCAGTCCTATCACCTCAGCCTCCTAAAGTGCAACATTTTTTAAAAAATAAAAATTGACAAGCTGTTTCTTTCTATCTCTCTCTCTCTCTCTCTCTCTCTCTCCAAGCTGATTCATTCTATCTCTCTCTCTCTCTCTCTCTCTCTCTCTCTCTCTCTCACACACACACACACACACCCCTTCTCTATCCATCTATTGAGTCATATGCATAAAGGGAGGCCTGGACTGAGCTATAGCAATATTAACTCTGGTTATTCTGATGGTAAGATTCTAGGACTTTCTGTTTTCTCCTAATTTTTTTCTCTCTTGCTTAAATTTTTGTAAATGAACATTTCTGACTTTAATTTAAAAATAATAAAGTCATTATTCTTTTTTTTTTTTTTTGAGTTGGAGTCACTCTGTCGCCCGGACTGGAGTGCAGTGGCTGCTCCCGGGCACCGCAGCCTCGACCTGCTGGGCTCCGGCGATCCTTCCACCTCAGCCTTCCAAGTAGCTGGAACTACAGGCACGCGCTACCATGCCCGGCTAATTTTTTGATTTATTGTAGAGATGAGGTCTCACCAAGTTGCCCAGGCAGGTCTCGAACCCGCGGACTCAGGCAATCCACTTACCTCAGACTCCCAAGGTGCGGGATTACAGACTGAGCCACCCAGCCTGGCTAAAATCCCATCTTAAAAATGACTATTTTCATGTCAATATTTTACCCTCTAGTATTTTAGAACGTGCATAAACATTTTTGCATTGTTGTAACTACAATGGATGCATAATTTTGATTTTTTTCATTTTAACGTGAAAGGAGTTTGTGATTTCATAATTATCATTTTGGTGGCTGTATCATGTTCAATTCAGTGGTATTTTAGAGATCTGTAAGAGGGTATTGCTGATTCTATTAAAACTATTGGAAGAAAAAAGTTATTGGACGATAAACTTTTTCTCAGAACTCATCTTCTCTTCCCATGGCAGGATCACTGCAAAGAGTTAAGTAAGCACAGGAGCAAATAAACCTTTTGACAATTTTGTCCTCTGAAGTTTAAATACAAACAAACCAATTCCAATATGCTGCTTCCTGTCTACAATTTTATAGTCACATTGCAACTTTGGAGAGAAAATGGAAAGTTTGAATTATATCCTAAGAAGAGCAGGCTAGACTGGAGGAAGACATGTTTATTTTGTTGATCCTTGAAATACAAGGACTTTCCTCACAGATAAACTAGCAAACTAAAGGCCAATTCATCACCTTGATGCACGCTGTTTCCTTTGAATCTTCAATCATAGATAATGAAGGCAAGGGCAAGAGTAAATTATGCTTTTATTCATTGCCATTAAATCTTAAAAACAGACTGAAGAGCTCTAAGATATCCAAGTATCCAAGCGAGTTTTTATTTTATTTTTGAGCGTTCTTTGAGGATTTCTTATTTTCTTTTTTCTTTTCTTTTTTTTTTGAGTTGGAGTCTCACTCTGTCGCCCAGACTGGAGTGCAGTGGTCGCTCCCGGCCACCGCAGCCTCGACCTGCTGGGCTCCAGCAATCCTTCCTCCTCAGCCTTCCAAGTAGCTGGAACAACAGGCACGCGCTACCATGCCCGGCTAAAGGATTTCTTATTTTCAAAGCTTTTATTTACAAGTAACCACAAATATATTTTAGTGAAAAGGGGGCTGAAATGGTTAACACCTGCTTTAGCTGGAGTGCTCTCATTTGTTTAGAGTTAAGCCCTAACTGATGAGCGAGGTAAGCCACCAAATAAGATGAAAAAGAGGACTTTTCTGGAGCTGTAGAGTTTGCGTTTGTGTAGGAAACATAACTAGACGCAAAAGGTAAACTGCCTCCACCAGATCTCATGACTGGGCCGACTTTTTTTACTCTTTGATCTCATAAAATCAGTTGATCTAATGAAATCTATTCAGATCTTCTGAATTCAGTTCCTTAATTCAGAAAGCTAAGAGCCTTAGACACCAACAAAAAGGTTTCTAGTTTGGTGATATCAAAAGCAATTGATAAAGAAAACTGAGACCCTAGGGCTGCAGGACTCTCTTTGGTTTAATTCAGTAAATATATATTGAGCTCCTGCTTTGTGTAAGACAAAATGCCACAAAGCTTCCATGACATCCTTGTTTTAAGGCATATCTTCTCTCTTGCCCATTGTTTTAAGACTAGACTTAGCTCTCCGCATGGATCTTGTCTGCAGTTGCCTGTATGTTCGCATCTAGCGAGAAGCTGTTTTTGTCCTCACTGCAGAGTTGTAAGGGACAGATAGTGATGTCAGATCTATCCAAAGCACCAGCCTACTTAAGGCAAGTTTCTGAGCTAACAGCTTGGGGCCTCTGTTTGTGGCAGGAGAGAAAAGTGAAAGGGCAACAGACATAAGGAGAGTGGTGGGCCTGAGTCACATGGAGACTCTGGCAGGGCTGAGCACCTTTGACACACCACGTTAGGAGAGAGTATTTAACTGCATTTTACAGATAAGGAAACTGACTAGTGACCTGCCCAAGGTCACAAAGTAGTGGATCTGGGATCTGAAATCTCCCTTCTAGGTCTTCAAAGGCTTTCCACCCAATAGGAGCTCAGGTCCAGATCAAATCATACTGTATCCTCCACTCTCATATTTTTACAAGAAGAAATCTGTCTAAAATGTGCATCTAATAAAGTAGTACAGGGAAAAGAGATCACGGAATGGCAATTTAGAGTCAGAGAGGTGAGTGTAAGGTGTGGGTCCACCATTTCTTTTTTGTCTTTATGAGCAGCCCCTTAGCTCATTTTAGAACCAGTGTCACTGCCTGCCTTCCTGAGTCCTTGCCCACAAAGACTTGTTTCCTCCACTAGACAAAAATATGGATGGCTGGCCCAGTTCTGTCTGAAACAATGATTGTGAGAATCAAATAAGGTCCTCTGTAAACTATAGCACTTTACAAACTGGCAAGGTGGCAGACATCTTTCTAAGGTATCAAGCAACAGTGAAGTAGCTGATGAAAATACATTTTTGATTACTTGAGATAGAGGATACAGATATCATAACATTTGGTAACTGAGCTCTATAGATGCTAATCTAAAATCGCATTCTAACGAGCAATTTTAATCTTTCTGAGATTTGTCTCTTGGTAGAGCTTTAAAAAAATAAGAAAAGGAGAGGGGCGTGTAAAATGTCAGTAAGATGAATTAAATTTCGTCTCCTTTTGAGCCCTGCCCATAGGTGGATGGGATTAGGACAGAACAAAAAGATGAAGTCAAAAAGCCATTAGGAGTCGCGCGTACGTGTTAATACACAGTTAATACCGTGGCAAGGAAATGAGTTATGCGGAACAGGCTTCAGACCGTCCCCGGAGACTGCTCTGGGTCTGGACAGTCCCTTTGGCAACGTTCCAGAGTCTGTGTCCCCAGGCTCCCCCCAGTGGGAAGGGAAGGCGCGCGTGGTCAGGCGCGCACACGCACACTCACGTGTACACACACCCGCGCGCACACTACACATCCACACACGGTCCCCCCCCGCCCTCCTCCCCGGGGGGCGGGGCTCTTTCTCTTTAAAGAGCAGACGGTCTCCGCGCACACCCAGGCTCGGCGAGGCCCCGGGGCCCGGACAGAGCTGCCTGCAGCCAATGGGAGCGGCGGAGCGGCCCGAGCGCGGCTGACGCTCCGCCAATGGGCGCCCGCGGGGGGCGGGGTCAGCCGAGGAGACACTATTGTTGATGAGGAGCGGCGGCGGCGGAGGCTGCACCACCTCGTTGCTGCCGGCCGCGGCCCGGTCGTCCCCAGCACCCCGGAGTCCGGCTTCGTCACCCGGTTGCGGGGGCCTGCCCTCCGGCCTCGGGAATCCTCCCCCTGCAGCCCAACAACAACAAAGCCCCCCGTCGCGCCCAGTCACCGGGGAGGGGGGACCATGTCCCAGCGGGTGAGGCGCAGCGGGTCCCCCACGCCGGCCAGCTCCCTCGGGGGCGGCGCGGTCGCCTCGGCCGGGGGCTCCGGGAGCCGCCTGCAGCCCATGAGGGCGACGGTTCCGTTCCAGCTGAAGCAGCAGCAGCAACATGGCAGCCCCACGCGGAGCAGCGGCAGCGGCGGCAACAACAACGGCGGCTGCTGCGGCGGCGCCTCAGGCCCCTCGGGCGGCGGCGGGGGCGGCGGGGCCCCGCGCACCGCCTCGCGCAGCACCAGCCCCACGCGCGGCGGCGGGAGCGGGGCGGCGCGCACCAGCCCCACGGTGGCCACGCAGACGGGCGCGTCCGCCACGTCCACGCGAGGCACCAGCCCCACGCGCGGCACCGCGCCCGGGGCCCGCGGGAGCCCCCCCCGGCCGCCGCCGCCGCCGCCACTGCTGGGCACCGTGTCGTCGCCCAGCTCGTCGCCCACCCACCTGTGGACCGGCGAGGTGAGCGCGGCCCCACCCCCGGCCCGCGTCCGGCACCGGAGGAGGTCCCCGGAGCAGAGCCGGAGCTCCCCGGAGAAGCGGAGCCCGAGCGCCCCGGTGTGCAAAGCAGGTGAGTGCGGGGGCCGTGCGGCGGGGGAGGCGGCGGGAAGGGGTCCCGGGCGCGCGCGGCCACCGCGCGGGGAACTGCGGTGCTGCCGCGGAGCCCGGGGGCGGGGCCGAGGGCGGGGCCCAGGCCGGGGTGGGGGACCCGGGCGTGCGCCCCGCCTTTCCCGGGCCTGCCCCGCGGCGCGCCCCGCGCTGGCCCCCCTCCGCGGAGGTGCAGCCGCTAACCGTGTGCTTAACCGTGTTAATGATCTACCCCGGGCTCTGGCCCCGCGCCGGTGACTGCGTCCTCTCCCTGGAGGGTGAGGCTGGGAGTGGTGTGTCACTTTGTTTTAGGGACGTGGTTAATGTGAGTGTAGCACATGTCCGCTAAGTGTTTCTGTTCCACAAAACAGTTTCGGATCTGGGGACTGAGCGCGTGAGCAGTGGCAGGTTGGGATCGCCGGAGAGGCGCGGGGCCGCGAGCGTTTTGGCGTTTCTTAAGCCTGGATAGATGGGCAGCAAGAAGGGAGCGTTAAGTTAAGCAAGGTTCCGAAGGTTTGTGGGCTTCGTCTGAGGTTCTGGGTGTGTTTCTGGTGTACTGATTTTGTGTTTTGAATGCAGAGAAACAAAATCCACTGTTTGTCTCCATCTTGTTATTGTTTTAGGGACCTAAAGTTCGTTGCGTTTTTGTTTACCTGGGAGCTTTCTTGGGAGAGGTCCTGTTCGGAGCTGTTGGGTTCCAGTGGAGTCGTTCATTCATAAAGAGTAACTCATAAGAGAAATCAAATTGTGAGACGTGGACAGGGATAACATTGACCATGGTTGCCCTCATGTCAGAATCTAGTGAAAAAAGAAATGGGTGGTTTTTAGTTAGGCGTTAATTCTGCCAACATACACCTTTGTCTTTCTCTGGAGAATTTCTGTTAGAACCTTCCAGTCAGAGTTGTTGAGAATTTTGGAAATTTCCCAATCAAATATGTCAGATGAAGTCGTTTCAGAAATGGAGGGAGAAGGATGACTCTTACCATTTATTTTATGAAAACCTTTAAACAATACTGTTTTGAAGAGAAGCGCCCTGAAAAATGATGTACGGTGTTTTCTAATTAGAACCAGAGTACTGTTTTAAGCCTTTTGAGAATGCAAAGTGCTTTTTTAATAAGTACTAGACCTTCCTCCTTTTCATAATAACATTTATCACCTACTGCACTCCTACAACATGGTCAGTGATTTTCATACAAGATCCTATGTTAACCCTCACAATGGCCTTTGGAGAGTAACAAGTGGCAGAGTTGGCATTTGAACTCTGGTGGGTTTTACACCAAAGATCATGTCTTTAAATCTTTAAATTATATCAGGGAAGTGGCTTCATGACAGATGAGATAGAACCTGGGAAATACATAGCACAACAAAATTACACATACTTTGTTTTTGAAGCAATTCTTATAGATATGTGGTGAACATAACTGCTTGAGTCCTTCAACCTTATGGAGCCAACCTAGTGCATCAGGTGGAGGGGAGGGAGAGCTGCTTAAGGGGGCTGCAAAGGTGGAGGAGGAGCCAAGGCCCGTCTGAGAACAGAACCTGGCTACCTACCCTATCAGCTATTTGAGACTCAAAGCAGAGAAGCAACCTAAGGAGAATTGGGCTAAATTAGGTATTGGCGAAGTCTGGAGATATGTGCCCTGATCTGTGGGAGGGCTCTGTTTCCTGGATTCTTCATGTTTTCCAAAGCTCGCTTTCCCAGATCTGTCTTCCATAGGGCATTTGCTGAAAATTAATCATCCTCATTAGCTCCCCCTCCAAAAAAAACTCCCAGAAAAAGAAAAACTCTTATTTTTCAGGTGCAACACTCTCAACTCGGTGTGAGAGATATTGCCTGCTGTTAAGTCATACTCAAGTGTAAATGTCTAATAGCTTCCTTCCTAGGAATGTATTCTTGTTTCACTGTAGTGAACATCCATGCAGAGTGGAACAAAATGTTTTCAGTTTTCAAAGTGTTCGTAGTACACACACACCCCCCACTATCATGAATCATTTGCTGTTTTTTGTATTTCTGAATCTGGAAGGAGTGTTTTTGTAATCTCCAGATCCCCTTTTTGATTTTTTTTTTTTTTTTGAGTCGGAGTCTCACTCTGTTGTCCAGGCTGGAGTACAGTGACACACTCACGGTCACCCCAGCATCAACCTGTTGGGCTCCGGCGGTCCTTCTGCCTCAGTCTTCCAAGTAGCCGGAACTGTAGGTGTGTGCTACCACACCCGACTAATTTTTTTTTTTTTTTTTTGAGTTGGCGTCTCACTCCGTCGCCCAGACTGGAGTGCAGTGGCCGCTTCCGGCCACCGCAGCCTCGACTTGCTGGGCTCCGGCGATCCTTCCACCTCAGCCTTCCAAGTAGCTGGAATTACAGGCGCACGCTACCACGCCTGGCTGATTTTTTGATTTATTGTAGAGATGAGATTTTGCCTGCCCAGGCGGGTCTCGAACCCGTGGGCTCAGGCAATCCACTCACCTCAGCCTTCCAAGGCGCGGGATTACAGGCTGAGCCACCGAGCCCGGCTACCCGACTAATTTTTTTAAAATTTACTGTAGAGACAAGGTCTTGCCAAGTTGCCCAGGCTGGTCTCAAACCCGCAGGCTCAGGCAATCCGCTCGCTTTGGCCTCCCAAAGGATTACAGGCTGAGCCACTGAGCCCAGCTCCTTTTTTAATTAAAGAGAGGTTGGTTCCCACTAGTTTGCAGCTTCAATGAAAGGTAAAAATCCCTACTCTAGACAAGAGAGATCTATACCATATAGTTCTGTAAATGTCACGTGATTCAGATTTCAGGGTTCAGCTAGATGGGCGCCTGGCTTCTTACTGTCTTGTCAAATGAGCTGAATGCCATAATCTTTGTTAGAGACCCAGCACTTCAAAGTCTCTTGAGCTCAAGGCCCCTTTATTCTTTTGTGGTTAGAGCTAATCATTGGCTGGTCCAGAGCGTCTCTCTCTTGACTGCTGTAAGGTAATCCAAGCACCCATTCCTGGTGGATATTTTCAACCTCCTGCCTTCAGTGCCTTGCCATCTCCATAGCAGAGTGGTTTGTCATTAGGAACTGAGATGTGCTTAGAGAAGATAACTAGACACTAGTGTAGAAGCCAGCTATGGTGTATCGTATTAGTTTTGCTTTTAGTTTTTGAGAATTTAACATAATTGCCAGTGTAGGTTCAGTTTTCATGATTGTATGAAGTTTCAAATTGGAGATACCATTGCCTGTGAATGTCCAGAATGGTTTCTCAAAGTTTGGTCTGTGGCTCATCTGTATCAGAATTACTTGGGATGTGTGGTATAATACAAAAATATATTTGATCTTTGTCTCTGGTTACTTGCACAGAGCTGCTAAAACCCTTGTAATTTCCTGGTTTATGGGAGTGTCTTTTGTTATTCATAATGAGCTCCTTTCAGTCACACCTTCCTGTACCATCTACCCTAATGAGTGACTTAGGGTGGGGCCCTAGATAGCCTCAGAATGGCCACAAAGACTAAGTGATCAGAGGGTTAGAACTTTAAGTACAACCCTCAGACCTCCAGGAAGGGGGACTGGGGGGCTGGAGATTGAGCTTTATAAAAACCTTTGAGCAGTGAGATTTGGAGGGTTGGTGAGCAAAAGGCGCTAGAAGGTGGTGTGCTGGAGAGGGTGTGGACACTAGATGCTCCTCTTCTCCCTGTACCCCACGCTATGCGTCTCTTTCATTTTACTGTTCTTGGGCTGTATCCTTTTTTATTTTTATTTTTTTGTGAGTTGGAGTCTCTGTCGCCCAGGCTGAAGTGCAGTGACATGCTCACGACCACCCCAGGGTCGACCTGCTGGGCACAGGTGATCCTTCCGCCTCAGCCTTCCAAGTAGCCGGAACTACAGGTGTGCACTACCATGCCTGGTTAATTTTTTTATTTATTGTAGAGACGAGGTCTGGCCAAGTTGCCTGGGCTGGTCTTGAACCCGTGGGCTCAAGCAGTCCACTCTCCCGGGCCTCCCAAAGTTCTGAGATTACAGGCTGAGCCACCAAGCCCAGCCAGGGCTGTATGCTTTATAATAAACTAGTAAATGTAAGTAAATTGTTTACCTGAGGGTTGGACCCAGTGGCTTATGCCTGTAATCCCAGTGCTTTGGGAGGCTGAGGTGCGAGGATTGCTTAAGGCCAGGAATTCAGTGGTCTGCATGATCATGCCACTATACTCCAGCCTGGGCAACAGAGTGAGACTCTGACTAAAAAAAAAAAAAAATTTCCCTGAGTTCTGACTAAACTTTAGGAAGGGGTCATGGAACCCTTGATTTATAGTCAGTTGGTTAGAAGTACAGGTATCTTGGGCCTTGGTCATTGGCATCTGAAGTGGGGGCAGTCTGGTGGGACAGAACCTTTAAGCTGTGGGGTCTGTGCTGACTCTGGGTAGTATCTGAATTGAATTGAATTGTTGACCATCCATTTGGTGTCCAGAGAATTAGAGAATTGGTGGTTGGTGTTGAAAAACACCCCAGGGTGCTTGTTAATAATGCAGACTTATTCTATAGAGGCCTTTAGCCCCCCTCTCCATTAATTTGCTATGCTCTAAATTGGAAAAAACCAAAGTGACTAGAAGCCCCCAAGGAAAACTCCTCTCTAAAGAAAAGGACATTAGTACAGTATTTATGTTATTTTTGCAGTGTAGCTGACTTATGTGATACATAGATATCAGGTTGTGTTCTTGCTAGTTTTCCCCTTACTTTGGACATATTCAGTTGTGTATGAGTTTGGCTGTTTATTGGGGTGGGAGGATGCTAAACAATAACACGAGATGAACGTCTTTGGACTTACAGGCAGAATCAAGAAGTGGGGTACCACAACTTCATATTTGTAGTATCTTTAATGTCTACTTTCTAGGACTTTGTGAAATACAGCTGTAAGAATTTAGTGTTTTTCTAATGTTTGGAGGATCGCTGCTAACTTCACACCTTCACATGAATCCTTTTGGCTTATGATATCAAACTTTACAATTGAAGATGATGCAAAGTAGAACCTTACTATTAGTGTTATGTCTTGGCTAGTAGAATTTACATTTTATTGTGCTCATTTTCTGTAAGCTTTGATTGAGTACTCTGTGTTATTGACTGTGCAGCTCCAAATTGTAAAAGACACAGGAGACTCCAGAGACTCACAAACAGGCCATCTAAGATAGCACACAATTATATAATGTGATGAGTGCCCTGAGCCCAGAGAGTGAATAATTCTACAGGGGATAGGAATAGAAGTTCTCTTAGAGGAGATGAATTTTGAATTGAGTTGGAAACGGAGGAGCAGAACTTTGTGGTTGAATCTTTGAGGTGTGAAAATACAGACATCAGGACTGGGCACATTGGCTTACGCCTGTAATCCCAGCACTTTGGGAGGCTGAGGTGAGAGGATTGGCTGAGTTCAAGGGTTTGAGACCAACCTGGTCAACATGGTGAGACTTTGTCTCTACGAAAAATCAAAATTAACTGGGTGTGGTGGTGTGTGCTTGTAGTTCCAGTCACTTGGAAGGCTGAGGTGGAAGGATTGCCTGAGTCCAGCAGGTTGAGGTTGTGGTGGCCGTGAGCGTGTCACTGCACTCCAGCCTGGGTAACAGAGTGAGACTCCTACTCAAAAAAAGAAAAAAAAGAAAGAAAAAAGAAAATGGAGATATCATATTCAGTCCTATATGGTTTAAAGTGTAGGATATAGGATTTTGGGAAGGGGAGAGAGGGAGCAGTAGAAAAAGAAAGTAGAAATGTCAGTTTTCAGAATGGCCTTGAGTAGAATATTTGAATTAGACTGAATTATAATCTATTCCGTGGCTAATAGTATGTGCTCTGGAGCCAGACTGCCAGAGTTCGTCCCGGCATTGCAATTTACTTACTAGCTGCTTAACTTTAGGCTAGTTCCCTTCACTTGTAAAAAGGGGATACTAACAATACTTACAGTAGAGGGTTGTTAAAGGATAAAATCTTTCTAATCAGTGTGTTTGAAATAGGAATCTTTCAATACCAGATATTTTCATGCTACCATCCAATGTTTTAGGCATTAAAAGTTAGTACTAGCCGGGCTAGGTGGCTCAGCCTGTAATCCCACGCTTTGGGAGGCTGAGGTGAGTGGATTACCTGAGCCCGCGGGTTCGAGACCCGCCTGGGCAACTTGGCGAGACCTCATCTCTACAATAAATCAAAAATTAGCTGGGCGTGGTAGCATGCACCTGTAGTTTGGACTACTTGGAAGGCTGAGGCAGAAGGATTGCCGGAGCCCAGCAGGTCGACGCTGGGGTGGCTGTGAGTGTGCCACTGCACTCTAGCCTGGGCGACAGAGTGAGACTCCAACTCAAAAAAAAAAAAAAAAAAAAGATGTGGAATCAACTTAAATGCCCACCAACCAATCAGTGGATAATGAGAATGTGGTATATGTACACTATGGACTACTACTCAGCTATCAAAAAGAATGAAACAATGTCTTTGCAGCAACTTGAATGGAGTTGGAGAGCATCATCCTAAGCAAATCAACACAGGAACAGAAAACTAAACACTGTATGTTCTCATTTCTAAGTGGGAGCTAAACCAAGGATCTGCAAAGACACAGAAAATGGTATCATGGACACTGGAGACTCAGAAGGAGGAAAGGTATGGAGACATGAAAAATTACCTGTCGGGTCCAACATGCACAGCTGGGAGTGGTGGGTACACTTAAAGCCCAGACTTCTTCACCACTATACAGTGCAACCATGTAACCAAAAACTGTTCGAAATCAAGAAAAAAAAGTCTAAAAAAATAAAGTGTATACACAGTTTTTTTTTTTTAAAAAGAGTGTAGGTTCTGGAGTCAGACTACTTGACTCCACTTTAATCACTTACCAGATGCATGAATTTCAGGACACTACTTAATTTATCTGAGCCTCGTTGTCCCCATCTGCGAAATGGAGACAACAATAGTACCTATCCCAAAGGGTTCTTGTGAGGAAATCTAATCCTGATCAATGTAAGTGCTTCACACTAGCTACCGTTCTTCCCCACTGGGTGAGGTGGACGGGAGGGACCCCAGCTTTAGGTGTGGGTAGTGATTGACTTAAGCCAATGAACATAGCCCACTACCAGCCATGCTGATTGGTTCAGGAAAGAGCCCAGGATTCAGTTCAGGGAATGGGCCACAAAGATCTGCTGGGGCTTCTGGAAAGAAATGCCCCTCTCTTTTGAGAAGGACTATTTCTCTTTCCCTGATTTGAACAAACCAACAGTAAAGACATTGTGAGACTAATGGGAAAACTCAAACTCCAAGTATTAAATGATATTCAGGAATAATTAATGTGGTTAGGAGTGTTAACAGTGTTGTGGTTTTGTAGAGAACAAAGGTTCTTATTGGAAACATACACTAAAGTATTTGTGGGAAGAGGGTATGATACCCGCAATGTGCTTTAAAATGTCCTACTCCCACACCTCAAAAAATGTCATCGGGGAAACAAGATCGACAGACCGCTAATTAATGTTCACGGTGGATGATGAGTACATGGAAATGCATGGTACCACTTTTTGTCTATCTGAAAATAAAAAGTTTTCTTGAAGTCTACTTGCTATCGAAAAAAAGAACATTTTTGTCAAGATGCCCTTTGAAAGCCTTAGAACTGGAGTATGGCTTCTTGGGTTAATTGACTGAAAATGTTTAGGCGGATCTCCCTGCCTCTTCTTAGTGACCTTCAGCATTTAAGGCAAGAAGCTGGTCAACTGGGCCACAGCATAGGGGAGCAGGAAGGCCAGAAGGGAAAAGATCTATGCACTCAGGGAGAGGGGTTATCAGGGCTTGGTTTTCCTGCATCTAGGTCTCAAATTAAATGAAGTCCTGCCTCTGGTCTCAATCCGTGGTGGAACTCAGGATCTCTGTCATTTAAGCTACTCTTATCACGTCTTAGATAACAAAATGCTAGCACTGGAAGAAATGTGAGAAATTGTCCAAGTAGACCATCTTGTTTTGTAGCCAGATGTGATATTCTAAGTAGGTTATGGGTAGGTGGCAGGTGGGGTGAGACACAACTCCCAAAGCGAGTAGGCTGACTTCCCTTCCTGGCTCCATTTCTCCCTTGCTTCCCTGAGAAAATAAATAAGGCAGTAAGATGAATGCATAGTCTTTATTTTTTCCAAAAACTGAAGTAAGAGGAACTTTTTACAAAAAGAAAACCACCTGCATGACTGAGAATGGGATGGCCCAGCTTCACGCAGTGGCGCCAGGCTGCTCAGAGGAAGGAATCTAATTTGGCCAGGGTTAGCCAAGATCTTCCCAAGTTGGTCCAGACTCCAGGGTGGTAATAAGTATTTTACAAAGGAAAGAGGTCAGTCAAGCGTTTGAGCATACAGCCCTGGAACTACGCAATGCAGTCGCGCCTGTCACCTCAGCGAGCACACAGACTAGAGTTTCTGGTGCTGGTGAGGAAACTGACCCAATTTCTCAGGCTCTTGTGCCATCCCCATGCCCAGCCTGGATCTGCTCAGTCCTTCTGCCTCCAGAGAGTTGCCGACTCTCCAGGTCTCAGAGAAGAATGCTCTGTAGGTGTGAACATCTCACGCTGTGAGCCAGCCTCACAAGAGGATGGGCTATGCAAGTGTCCCCAGATGAGTCGGGAGGAACAGAGCTGGCAGGACTGGCAACAGCAGCCAGCCAGGAAGACAGTGCTTTAGGGTCAGCCTTCTCCTTGGCCCCCTTTCCTTATGGCATGGATCAGGCCTGCTAAAGCCGTGGCTCTTCCGCCTGCTACTCCCACTGGATTCCTAGAAGCTCACAGCTAACGGTCCACAGGCGCTCAGCCATTTTGTTATTCCGGGCCCTTGGAGACACCCAAGCCCTCTTGCAGTCACTGAAAGGCAGAGAAAGAGGGTTAATTCCAGGAATGAGAATTTGCAGTCAGGAAACATGTATGATCTCTTTTTCAGAACATGTTTTTACTTGTATAAAATGTAATATGCTGGATTCAAGGAAACTAATAACATGAAATGCAGTTTTAAAATATTTTATTTCTTTTCATAGGCTCATAAAAACTATATGTGTATATACATCGATATAGTTGTTAAACAAATTTGGATATAGTAATGCATGGGCTTCTTTATTAATGTATTCTATAACAAGATCTAGCACTGGGCCTAATAACCAGTGGATTTCAAAGCAGGGGTGAGCAGAAGTGACCTTCTGAGATATCTACAACAACTGCAGTGTGATACGAAAATATTGATCATTTTCTTGGTGACAGAGCCACAGGTATGACTACGACTACTGCCGTTCATTGCCCATATTCATGATTGGAGGAAATGCTAGACTTCAGTTGGAGGTTAGTGAAACTAAAGATGAAATTATTTTCCCACCCAGGTTCACACACCCCCTGAATTCTATCCACAGACTCCCTTGTCTCCCATGAGCCCCAGCCTGAGTATCCCTGCTTTATGCTGGAGTGATCAAGGGCCTAAGGGCTAGAGGGACAAGGGGGTGGAACCAGAGCACAGTTCTTATAGGGTTTTTTTTTTTTAAACAGTATTTTTTCCTAATTATAAAAATCCTGTATAACCTTTGGAAAGTACAGTACTGATGAGAGAAGAAAAGTCTGTCACTGAGTTGCTCTCCTTACAGTTGTTTTTGCTTTGTTCATATATAAATAGATATCTAATCTCTCATTCTCTCCCTTTCTTTTATACAAAATTGGGATCATACTGTATCTAGTTTGGGAAGGATATTTTTCTCTTGTTAAACATAGTTTTGAAATATGCAAGTAATAAACAAATACATGATCTAAAAATATTTAAGTAATAAAGAAATACCTACAACAAGAAGATAAAATCCTCCTTCTCTCTCCGCCTGACTCTACCTCAAACTCCCTAGAAATAACCACTTCTACCCAGTGGCTGGGTATCCTTCAAGACTGTTCTCCATATATTTACAATGAATAATTACATAGTTTTGTGTTATAGTTTTTTCCTCCCAATATTATATAACCAACATTTTTCTATGAATTCAATATCATTTGAAACTATTACTTTTAATGACTGTAGTATTTTATTATGTGCTTAAGGCAGTGACATTAACACTCAGACTCTAGAGTGGCAAATATCCAATAGAGACAGGATGTTAACCACAAATGTGAGCAACATACGTCATCTTTAATTCTCTAGTAGCCACACTTAAAAAATAAAAAGAAATGGGCGAAATTAATTTTAGTAATGTATTAATTATACATTAATACATTGGGTTAATAAATGTATATTGCATTATTTTATTTAACCCAATGTAGCCGAATCATCTTAGCATATAATCAATATAAAAAATCACTAATGAGTATTTTACAGTTATTTTTTTCATACTGCAGGTTGAGCATACTTTATCTGAAGTGCTTGGGACAAGAAGTGTTTGGGATTTCAGATCTATCTGAATTTTGAAATACTTGCATTATTCTTACCAGCTGAACATCCTAAACCCAAAAATCTGAAATCCAAAATGCTCCAAAATCTGAAACGTCTTGAGTGCCAATATGACACTCAAGGGAAATGCTTTTTGGAACATTTGGGATTTCACATTGTCAGACTGGTAAGTTCAACCTGTATGTATTCAAAATCTGGAATGCATTTTACATTTACAGCATATCTCAATGTGGACTAGTCATGTTTCAAGTGCTCAGTAGCAACATGTGGTTAGTGGCTACCCTATTGAAGAGCACAGCCTGAGAGGCAGACTGCCTGGGCTGTAGTCCGAGGTCTACCACTTACAGTAAGTGACCCCGAGCAAGGTTCTTAATTATTCTGTGCCTCCGTTTCATGTGAAACATGGAGATAGTATTACCTACCTCTCAGAGTTGAGATGATAAGGTGAATTAATACACATAAACACTTAGAAGAGTGCCAAACACACTGTAAAAGCTCAAGCAACACTAGTTATTATCATTTATCCATTCCCCTATGGTTGGGCACTAAGATTATTTCCAATGCTTCCCTTAAATGCTGCACCAATGAACTCCTTGAACAAAGGGGGACAGCAGGGCAGAGTCAGCTGAATCAGGAAAGAGCTTGTGATTGGTTGCCCAGTGAGTTTGTGATAAGATTCAGCACTAAAATTCCTACTTTTATATTTCAACAGATAGTGCCAATCTTGGCAGCACTGGGAGGCAGAGTTCACTGAGAGGACCTTCCCCCAGCACTTGGTGCTAAGTGGTATTAAATAATTCATGAATCAAGTTTGCAAAAGCTGAAAGGGGTCCAGAGGGCCTGCTAACATCCTTTCTGGCATAACCACAGGGAAGGTCTTCTTTAATAGCTCTCAGAAAGCTACAAAGCTCACACAGAACCGTAGCTCACAGGTATAAAATAGAGCCATACAAGCAACTCTTTCCACACATGTTTCTAATGTAAGTGTCCTTGGAAAAGCAACAGCATTCTGTTTGCAGGCCCAACCCAAACCTGGATAGCATCATCAGACACAGACCTAGCTGCTCGGGGGCAAAGCCCAGTGCAGCCTGGGCCTCAGGTGCATACGGTGCTAGAGAGAGCGTGGCTGCCCCCACACACCTGAAGTACTTGCCGCTCAGAGGCTCCAGGCCCTCAGCCAGGGCACAGTGCAGGCTGGTCTGCGCCCCCTCCCGCGCCGTCTTGACAAAGAGGGAGAAGAGCCGCCAGAGCAGGCACAGCAGGGAGGAATGTCGCACCAGCTCAGAGCGGACAATGCCCGGGTGCACCACGTAGGTGGTAACCCCTGTGCCTAGGACAGAGAGGGCACAGTGAGACCAGGAACACACTCTGAGCCCAGGAAGACAGCTTGTCTCCTGCAGCAAAACACACGTGAGAAGGGATGCAGGAAACAGAACCCCAGGATTCAGCAGGTGTTACTCTTAGCCAAGCAGAATTTGACCAGTAATAAACTGATCTCCTCCGGAAAGACCTATAGCCTGCTCAGTCTTCCATACTCCAAAAGGAGTGCCTGGTTTAAGGCCCTTCAATGTCACCTGTATGCTGTGGCTTAAGTACTGTTCATAAAAATGACAACACGTATCAGGTAATATTATCAGTGGTCTCTTCACTATTTCTGTAGCGGGAGCTCAGGTGTAGCAACTTGATTGGAAGGTGTGGAGGAGGACCTTTTTTTGAGCCTCACTCTGTCACCCAGGCTGAAGTGCAGTGGCACGATCACCGTTCACCACAGCCTCAACCTCCTGGGCTCAGGCAATCCTGCCTCAGCCTCCCAAGTAGCTGGGACTACAGGCATGTGCCACTATGCCCAGCTAATTTTTTTATTTGTTGTAGAGACAAGGACTCACTATGTTGCCCAAGCTGGTCTCAAACTCCTGGGTTCAAGCAATGCTCCTGCCTCAGCCTCCCAAAGTGCTAAGATTACCACCACACCCAAGCAAGAGAGCTTTGTTTTGAGCTACATTTGCCTGGCAAGCACATCTTGTGAAGTGTAGATTGAAGGGTGTTTGTCAATGGAGATTATGGGGGTTAACATGTCCTCCAAAACATCCCTGGTGCCACCACTAACTTCAGTATGTATTACGTGCAACATGCTTTAAATGTATCATCTCATTTAATTCTTTCTTTAAATAATTATTTATTTATTATTAGTCTTTTGGCAGAGACAAAAATCTCAGTATGTTGCCCAGGCTGATCTCAAACTCTGGACTTAAGTGATTCTTCCTCCTCAGCCTCCCAGAGCGCTGGGATTACATGTGTTAGCCACTGTGCCCAGCTGTATCTCATTTAATTCTTTTTTTTTTTTTTCCTTTTTAGTCGGAGTCTTACTCTGTTGCCCAGGCTGGAGTGCAGTGGCACACTCACAGCTACCAGCTGGGCTCAGGCAATCCTTCCACCTCAGTCCTCCAAGTAGCTGGAACTATAGGCGCGCACCACCTTGCCCAGCTAATTTTTTTATTTATTGTAGAAACAAGGTATTGCCAAGTTGTTAAGGCTGGTCTTGATCCCCTGGGCTCAGGTAGTCCTCTCATCTCTGCCTCCCTAACTGCTAGGATTTACAGGTGTGAGCCACTACGCCCAGCCCATATCTCATTTAGTTCTTAAAGAGGCTTGTGAGGTAGAATATTAAGATGCCCATTTATAGACAAGGAAACTGAGTCACAGAAAAGTTAAGAGAATTGCCTAAGGTTATACTTAGCAGGCTGTGGGGACAAGGTCTGGACACTGATGTAAAGGAAAGAACGTGGACTCCAGGGGTAGACCATCTGGATCGGAATCCTGGCTCAACTAGGGAACTGGCTTGAGAAAATTTTTTAAATCTCTCAGTGCCTGTCTCTTCATTTGAGAGTGGGGAAAAACAATAGCCCCCACCTCATAGCAATGTTATGAGTATTAAATGAATTAAGATGTGCAGTGCATGGCACACACAAAACTCAATTATTATTGTAACTAAATATGTAATGATCATTATCTATTTTCATAATTACCGTATTCTTTTTTTAGATTGTAAAATATAGTTTATTAATAACCAGGCTCGGTGGCTCAGCCTGCAATCCCACGCTTTGGGAGGCCGAGGTGAGTGGATTGCCTGAGCTCGCGGGTTTGAGACCCGCCTGGGCAACTTGGCGAGACCTCATCTCTACAATAAATCAAAAAA
>CAUYQG010091670.1:0-32632 GCA_963574415.1 Tarsius wallacei
GCAAAGGGCGGAGCGGCAACATGGCGGCGCCGGGAGCTGGTGATCCTCTGGATGCTGACAGGGGCAAGGCCCCGTTCGCTCAGCGCATCGACCCGACTCGGGAGAAACTAAGTCCCGCGCAACTGCAGTTCATGCGGCAGGTGCAGCTAGCCCAGTGGCAGAAGACGCTGCCACAGCGGCGGACCCGGAACATCGTGACTGGCCTAGGCATCGGGGCCCTGGTGTTAGCTATTTGTATCCATCCAGGCTGTAGACTCAGGGAGACCGTATCTGGGGGCAGGGGAAGGGGAACAGGAGCGTGTAGGAGGGCTGAGCCAGCCGTTTAATGTTTTATTAAGATGGGGTTCATAATTTGTTATTTCTAGCCGGGCGCGGTGGCTCACGCCTGCAGTAGCACTTTGGGAGGCGGAGGCAAGAGGATTGCCTGAGTCCAGGGGTTCGAGACCAGCGTGGGCAACGGGCAAGACCTCGTCTCTACCACTAGTAGAAAAATTTACCAAAGTGGGGTCGCTCACCTGTAACCCCAGCAACTCGGGAGGCTGAGGCAGGAGGATCGCCTGAGCCCAGCAGGTCGAGGCTGCGGTAGTTGGGATTGTGCCATTGCACTCTAGCCTGGGCGGCAGAGTGAGACTCTGACTCAAAATAATAATAATAATCTGTCATGTCTAAGGTGTTCTTTTAATATGTTGTATTAGTAACGGAGTTGGGGGCTCTGGGCTCAGAAGGAGCAGTGGGTGGGAGGCTGGAATCGCTGATTTGGGAGAATGGGAGAGTAAAAAGGGTGGTAGAGCAAGTCTAGGAAAAGGGAATGTGCTATTCCAAGTGGTTTCCTGAACCCACCTCCCTAGATGGTTACACCTTCTACTCGGTGTCCCAGGAGCGTTTCCTAGACGAGCTGGAAGACGAAGCCAAAGCTGCCCGAGCCCGAGCTCTGGCGAGGGCATCAGGGCCCTAAGCTGGATGGGCATTGCACATCTCCAACCTGCCAGAGTCCCTTCATGTGGTGTATGACGCCCTATGGCCCTGTAGAAATTGAAGCCTGTTCACACTTTCCTTGGCCTTCTTACTAATCTCGGACCATGATGGAGCCCAAGAAGCCAGGAATTTACACATTTGGCCGCCGTCAAGGGAACATTGCCCACCTCACACTAACTGTCCAGCGACTGAGCCCTTCTTGTAGTTTTTTTCCTTGTTTGAGTGGTGTGTGACCTTGGCTTTTCCCCAAGTTTCTGACTTTACCCCCTTTACCTCCCAGGGACACAACTGTTAGGTGGTTGGTGTGGCAGCTCCGTGCAGTGTTGGAGCCTAAAGTGGGAAAAATAGGGCCAAGTTGAGAATAATAAACTGAGTCATCTCTCAAAAAAAAAAAAAAAAAAGAGATACCAATTTGGCTTCATTATTTTGGTATCCTATCTGCCCCATTGATTCCAGGAAGCCTCCTGTTGAAACAGCTTTTCCTACTACCAGCCCTAACCAGCAGGAACGAGTCAACAATTCTGTGTGTCTCTCAGCATATCTCTTACCACTTTGGTGAATGGTGCTTCCTATGAGCCCTCCTGCTGAGCATAGTTGGCTAATGGATTTGCCTGTCATGTCTAGCATATCCACTCTTGCATGCCCACTGCTTTGGATCTTTCAATTTCTTATTCTACCATCTGCCAAGGTCGCTCTGGAATTCCACTGAATTAAGTGTGGGTCATTGCTATCTGCAAGCTATCTCACCAACATGTTAGCACCATTTCTTGGAACTTTTCCAGGGTGTTAAATTCTGTGTCAGAGGAGAGTGCTCTTTTATATTAACAAACTCTCCCTTATTTAATTTTATGCTCTAACCCTGTGACCAAGCACCCTCAAGATCCAGTTCCACGGTACTCTCCTAACTCTTGAAAGTATATTTTGGCTAAGTTCTGTGATTCTTTCAGAGTATAGTCATTTCCTTCCTTACCAAGCTCAGAACTTCCCAGAATGTAATATGATAACTTAATCTTAATTTATGGTCTAGTGGCCAGGAGAGAAAATAGAGTCTAACATAGTTGTTCTGTGAGGCAGAGGTGTCCTCACTGTCTACAAGAAACAAGGTCTTTAATAGGGAAGGTGGGCCATTCTATGGTCCCAAGGTTTTATGAGTAATCTGGTACTTTAATGTACTTGAGTGCCTTGATTTAGATATTTCAGGTTCTACTCTTTCCTAACAAGAGAACTGACCTTGAGAAAAAATTTCCCAGGTTGAGAATTTAACCTTTCTGGAGTTTTTTTACCCTTATAATTAAGTCTTGGGACTGATCTTTGGCTTGTTCTGCCCTCTGGCTGTAGGAGGTAAGAGTCTCTTTATGTGTTGCCAAAGAGACCCTCTGACTTTCACTCTTCACCTTTAGTTGGTGATTAATCATTCTCAACCTTTTATTGTCTTTCTCCAATGCAAAAATTGTGCTTAGCAACAGCCACCTGATTCCTTTGTCTTTATAATACTATTACCCCATCCTCTCAAATGCCTGAAATGTTACACCTGCCAGTGCATTACTTTCTGTCAATATTCCATTTCAGTTTAAAATTGTAAAGTTTTAACAATTGCACAACTTTATAATAAGGGCTGTGAGCGTTCTACTTACCACCAATAATGGAGTCTTCACTACTAGTCAATCCACATGTAATCTATACTTGAGCTTAGCCAAGAGGTTGGCAAGTGATGGTCCACATGTAATCTAATTCCAAATTCCCATTTTAGAATCTGCTTCCTCATGCCACTCCTAGCACCAACTGTCTTAGGTCAGGTTCCTTGAAAAATGGACTATGAGAAGAACATTTTCATTGCAGAAAGGCAATCGAAGAAATCTGGTGACCATGAAAGTGTGTGCATAGATTTATCGACTGGGCAACCTACTATAAGGAGATGGGTTGGCTACGAGACTCTACATGCCATAATTTCGGATTTTTTGCAGCATTCACACTGTGACCATGGTCTCCTTGGATTTCTCCAGACCAGTGACTGGCCATAACAGGGATACTAAAGCCAGAACATTTTTATCTGAGTCAGGACTCCTCTCACCATCAACCATTGTTCTGGGACCTCATCAATCTTGCCAAAACTTTCTCAGACCTATGCTGCAGTGTGAGGCTTTTCCAACCCAATCCTACTTCCTTCACCCTTTCTTTTCATGAATGCCAAACCTGCATCCCAGTTTGAAGCCTTTCTTGGTTACTTCTGCTTCTTCTGACCTTCATTTTTTACAATCATTTACACACGGTGTGTGTGTGTGTGTATGTGTGTGTGTATTTACATTTATTTGTAAGCCTAATTACAATTTGGCACCTGCTTATTGGAGGACCCCAACAGACACAGAAGTGCTCTAAAAACAACTCATATCAGGGTTTCGAAAAAGCAAGAGTACAAAGGGAGAAGTTAAATTATAAAGTACTTGCAAGAAAGGGATTGTCTGATTTCATGGGGAGCTCTGGACCTGGAATACCCCTTCAGAGTTGTTCCAAATTGAGACAAGAGAGCCAACCATTTATACCTTGCATCCATGAGTCATTGTTTAAAGGCTGCCACAAGGGAGGGACTCAATGTAGGATGAGTCAGCTAGCTCCTTTTAGCTGAGGGCAAATTTCCAGGGAAAGACTCAGCTGTGAGCCATTAGCAGCAAACACTGCTGGCAGCTAAGGGAATGAGTGTCTTGGTCCCCAAGGGGAGAATCTAGCAGCACACATCTTTTACTTCAAAGAGGAAATTGAAGACTATTGCTATCATTAAAGGACAATGGTAATAAACTGCATCCTTTATAGTGGAAGAACATCACTTTTTACAAAAACTCTGTGAATGAGCAGAGCACATTTCTGATATAAGGGCAAAGGTTAGGCAAAGAGATCACACAAGCATAGCAACTGGAAGAGAAATACACCACATATCAACGGATTGTGCTTTGAATTGGTTAGATGCATTTCTTCCTGATGTTCTGTGTTTCTGCTCCAAACTGAAGACATTTCTTTCTCTTCTCCTTATAAAGAAAATATGATTAATCTTACCAATTGTTCAGCCATGCTAAAGTCAGGCACAAGATCAGACAAGTGCATACAAAAGATTTTCTCGCAGCAAATAAAAATAGCAGTAACTACACCTAACTGAGTGTCTGCTAAGAAACAGGCATATTTTTTGCAGCATGCATGGTGCTTACCACATCAAGTTATTTGAATCCCCAGAAAACCATTTGAAGTAGGTATTATTATCTCCATTTAACTGTTGAGTTAACCGATGATTAGAATATTGATAGTTTTTCCCAGTGTTATACAGCCAAGAATCAACAGTCCTGGGATCAAAACTCTTGGCTCCACGAACAATTTTCTTTACACCATTCCATTTTGTTCAAATCCACATGGAAACTGGAGCTCCAAATGCAAATGCTTTTATTCTCCATCACACTTCCCTTTAAAGAAAGGCAAAAACCAAAACCTCAAGGGTCCTGGACTGTAATGATCAAACACATGATAACTATGATCAGGCAATAATTACACAGGTGTTCTGTACAGCAGCAACAGATTTCATCTAAGACTGGAAAGTTAATCTGTGGAACATGTGCTCTCTGCCAGTGTACATTCATTCAACTGCTTTTGTCCCATAGTATTTCTATTTTCCCATCTGATTATTTTCTCTTCATTTGGTAGTCCTCAACATACAAGCTGCTGTGGACATGTACACACACACACACACACACACACACACACACACACACACAGATTTTCTTACTCTTCAATTACTAGGATACAGCAAGCTGTTAGGGTCTTTCATTCCTTTTCCATATTCAACCTTTTGATGTGTTGCCTACACCATTCTTTCCCAATGAGCTAACAAGGCTGTCTGTGAGGAGATGCTCATGGGCAGCCAATTAGAGAAAGGATGTGAAGGTGATCAGAATAGTGCAGACTGCTGAGAGCCTGTTATTTACAGAATTAAAGGCAATGCAATCATTGCTAAAGGGTTTGGTTTGGACAGAAGCCGTAACCTTCCAGCCATACTTCTAGGCATTTGAATTTGATGGGTTGTTTTTGTGTGCTTTAGATTGTTTAATTTCTTTCTGTTTTATAAGTATATAGCATTGCTCACATTTTAAAATGCCTAATAATAATTGTAATCTCCTTGCAATAAAATATGGATAAAGGTAGCCTGCTCATAAAGTGCAATGCTATAAAAAGAATCTAACAACCATTTGAACATATATATTCATATATATATATATATATATATATATATATATATACACACATACATATGTAAACTACTGATGGCTGTGAAAAGAATCTCAACATACAAATGAAGAAAATTACGCTACTCTGTGTGTGAAAGCCAGGTGATGCCATATTACAGTTATAAATTTAGTTGCTCCCAAATCAGAATATGTACAATATAAGCTTACAATAACCCAGCTAAGTCTTCATGTTAGTACGCACTGTCCTCAGGTGTATATAACCAGAGTATTCAAGGAAGAACAGAGTCGGAGAGAGCCTCTTAATTTTTTGCCTCACTTGGTTCGCAGTAAGAAATCAGCCCTGAATTTTCTTAATTTATTTGTATCTTGAAAAGAAAGCTGATTTGATTTTTTAAGTAATGAAAAAAGAATAGAAAGAAAAAAGGAGGAGGAGGAGCATGAAAAAAAGACTACTCTGTTTATATGCTACCCACCAACCCAACCAATGATAACCACATCCAAAGGATCACTCCTAAATTGCTGCAGCCAGAGTCCCTAAATGTCCTGACTAACTGATGCTGGATTGTGTCTGCAGCAATTTTTGCCAGTTATTAAGGGGTAAACAGACAGACTTTGACACATTCAAATGTGCTTCTGACCATGTTGAAACACAAACAGAGGAGTTGTATATTTAACAAACATAACAGATGTCAAGAAGTGCAAAAATATGTCTCTTTTAAAGTCAGTATGTCTGCGTGTTTGTGCCAGCATATGCCCAGAACATGTGTATTTTGAGAGGTAAGCATGAGGAGTAATGAGTAAAGCAACACCAAAGCTCTTCTCCCACCACTCCCCCCAAAAGCCTGTTGTAATTTTGTAAATTAAAATGTTTTAATATTACAATATTTTCCATTCATTCATGAGGGTGAGTGACGGTAGAGAGGTACTGAACTGAGAAATTTGAGAGAATATGGAAATGTGGACTGAGTTGGTGACCTATGTCACATGGATTCACTCTTTCATCAAAATGAGGCATCAACTTCCCTTGATATAAAAATAACCTGATCTCCAGAAATATTCTTCAAGAGTAAAACAGAAATGGAGAAATATGTTAAACTGAGAATGCAACTTTAAACAGGAAAAGACAGGATTCAGCTTGGAACTTTTTAAGGGAGCTTAGGTAGAGTAGATAGTTCTAGATGTTACCTTGAAAAGGCAGATGAGGAAAACAAGCTTCCCCACAAAATGGCAAAATAAAACTTTACATAGGACCAGAGAAATATTCTTCACACAACCCGAACAAGAGAAGGCTCAGGAAACTTATATCTGAATGGGTCCTCTGTGCCAGGTATCATGTTAGACTTCACAAATGTTATTTTATTTAACCCTTACAACAATTCTATGAGGTAAGGATAATATTGCATATTTTACTGAGGAAAAATATACAGTGACACAGGATAAATGTTTTTTTGAGGACTGCATCACCTAGCAAGCATTCAAGCCAAACTCTGTCTGACTTCTAGGAACTGGGGCCCAAGAGAGCTTCAGGAGTTTCTGGAGCAGTGAACATACCTATAACAGGTTGGTGGTGGGCAACCTGGAGCAGTCTTTGGCAACTGGTAATAGAATGTCTTCATTGATCAAAGAGAGTAGGAAACAGGTTCTTGAAGGTATTAGCAATTTCCATAACTTGCAGTATTGTCAACTTGAATCTAATGTAGACAGTCTGAGAAACTTATTCTTAATCAAGAGGATTAGATGGGGAGACTCCTCCAAAATACTCTGAGAGACTTCTGCAGGTCTTTGGCAGTCACGAGGGTGAACCACTCAGAGCTCCCGTGAAGAAACAGCCTGTTGTGAGGAGTAGAGTCGGCTAATAACCTTCAGGGCCACTCCTTCGGGGTCTGCTGCAGTGCATTAGGTAAAGGCAACATGATTCCAGGGATGTTTGAGCCAATATCTAATCAGATCAGGAGTATTAGTGCGAGACCACTGAAGAACTCCTCTAATAAGCAATCCTCATTCTGAGGTTCCTCATCAGCTTGGCCAGAACTTTCTGAGAACTGCATTGCAGTCCAGGACTCTCCTATTCAATCTTCTAACATTCTCTTGATACCTCTTAAGAGGTGTCAGCCTTCTATATCATGGCTTGCGTTCTTTTTGTCTGCCCCTGTTTACTCTACCCTTTATCCTTCACAGGTATACCCCCACCCCAAGATCTTTGCATTTCTAATTCAGTCCTGGCAACTGCTTCTCAGAGGGTCCAAAATGACACAGTCAGTACTCTACAGGGAATAGTTTGGGAGAGTCAACGATGAGATGGGATTTGGGGTATGGATCACTCACTTTCTTTTTTTTTAAGAAAGAAAAGTTTATTTAAAAGTAAATTAGAGAGACAAAGAGAAGGAAGAGAGAAGATTCACCTCCCTAAGGTGGGGAAGGGGGCCAAAGCCAGGAAGCATGGCGACAGCCATAGCTCAAAGAGCACATAGCCACAACAGAGTCTAGCAAGGCAATGGCCCTGGATCACTCACTTTCTAGCTGGTAAGAAAGACTTGATTTCATGTGTCGGGTGCTACACAAATAGTCTCATAAGTCTAAGGTGCTATCCAAGTTGGTGAAGTCTATATCTATGGTAGCCTAGTAGAATATCTCAGCAGAGAAAAATGACATTGCCAGGGTGATACTTCAGGTATTTGAAAGGTGCAGAGGAAATAGTTCATATAAGGACAGTAGAGTTGGTTGGCCATTATTAAGTTGCATTGAGTTGTAATGCAGAGAAATAATGAGAGTATGGGGGCTATGAATGATTAGGTAAAGACTAAGGGTGAGAGCTAGAGGATAGTTTCTATATTAGAAGTTGGCTTGCAAAGAGGTTCTTATCTCCTGCAGCAGGAAAGCAAACACAGCTGAGTTAGGAATGCAGTACTTAAGAGATTTGAGCAAGTCAGTTATGGTAAGGTCAGGGTGCTGGTTAGAAAACCTGAGCCCCTGAAATATCAGATAGTGCTACCTGGATACCTGTGTTGATGATCCTGTCTGATGTCTTATCCGTACTCTGGGTCTATAAGGCTATCTCACTCCTACTTTTTAAGAGTAGCTGCTTTTTCTGTGGGAAAAGATACTACAAGGGTCCCTCCCCTGCAGGGCAATGGGTGTCCCCTCAGAACCTGTTACCACTTCTTCTGACTGCCATGCTGATCAATCCCAGCATAACCTTACTTTAGAATGACTTGGACTGATAAGAGAGAAAAGTGATGACACCTCCAAAGAAGCTACAAGAATTATCAGGAGTCAGTGTTGAATTTTGCAGGCACCTGGTCAAATAAAGAGAAATGTAAAATTCTAAAAGCAAGAATTCATTAGCTTGGGAGCACTTTCATGAAACATGAGATACCATACTCATGCAAGAATCCCGAGAGTGGATGTCCTTTAGAAGCCCAGAGAAACCAGTATTTGCCTATGCTGAGCAAGGATGAAATGTCTGAGATGTCATAACAGGCAGCATGGGAAGGGATAAAAAGCCTGAGGACACTCTGTGTGCTGAAAAGGATGTATCATGTGAGGGCAGAAGACCCACCAGAGTTGTATGTTCCTTAGGAGGGGCCAAAGGACATACCATCCACCAAGCCCACCAGGAATGTGCTGGGGAGAGGTACAGGCATCAATGAGAAGTTCAGTGATAACTCTTCTCTGCAGATCAGGGCTGATGGTGGAGATGTTCCCTTATCTTGGTTTATTAACAGGAATAGGAGTCCAGAAGAAGAAGCAACCATTAGATGCCACTTAATAGCCAGAAGCCACAGGGCTGCAATTACCTTAATGACCTAAAAGGAAGAGGAAAACAAAGCAGGATCAACCCACATGAAATTGTGGAGATGGTTAATGGAGCATAATGTCACTAGGAGTGAAGTAGACAAGCAGCCATAAGAGTGCAGTTAAAATCTGTAATCCTAAGTAGAAAACTATTAGGAAGCAGGAAGCAAAAGGAGATTTATCCCAACAGAACATCACAAGCCCTTGCTACTGACTTGTCAAATGTATTCTTTTTAGGAAAGAAGCTTATATTCACATGAATCAGGAATGATATTCTTTTACAGTTTGATACCAAACCCTATATTCACTTTTCTGTCCATTATTATAACATAGTCCAAAAACTTTTAGAGTGCCTGAACATCTAGCAGAATATCACATTGATCTATTAGATAAATGACATCATGCTTTTAGAAGAGCACAAGTCACAGTTGGCTAATATACTGGTGGCATTGGTAGGACTCATGCATTCTATAGAGTAGGGAATAAACCCTAAGATTCAAGGACCTGTCTCTTCAGTGAAGTTTTTAGGAATTCAATAGTGTGCTGAAATATCCTTTCCAAAGCAATGATTGACTTGCTGTATCTTGCATTCCTTACCATTAAGAAGAAGGCATGATACCTGAACAGAAGATTTCTTAGGCTTTGGAGGGAACACATTCTATACCTTGGATATTTATCCATCCTGTATAACAGGTAACATGGAAATCTGTCAGATTTGAGTGGTGTTTAATGCAGAAAAGGTTCTGGATCAGGTCCAAGATGCAGTGCAAGGAGCTCTGCCTCTTAGTCTATATGATCTCTTAGACCTATTGTGTTAGTGGTATCACAGGTGGAAAAAGATGCAGTGTGAAGCTCATGGCAAACCAAAGTGGAATAAATTACAAACACAGGTCTCAGAGTTTCTGGAGTGAGGTGTCATCTGCAGTGAAGAATTAAGCACCCTTCCTGCATGTTACTAGACCCAGGTAGAGAAAGAATGCTTGACCACTGAGCACCAAGTAACCATGCACCTGGAACTTCTCATTATGGGCTGGGTTTCATCAGTTCCACCAAATCATAACAATAGACTACCTAGGATTAGTCCATTGGTAGATTAAGAAAAGTACATCCAGCCTTGACCAAGACCAGAGGCATAAATTAGCTGCAAGACTAGATAGCACAGACTCCCACGTCAATCACTACTAATGCCTATTTCCCACTTCACACCCATGTCTGCACGGAGACCCTCTATTTTATGAATGGGTCAGCCTGATACATGATAGAAAGTTGAAAATGGGTGGTAGCCGCATAATGTCTTTCAGGTGTAGCCTCCAAAGACATTTAAAAGGGAAGCTCTTTCCAGCTAACAGAGCTGTAAATGGTGCACCTGCCCATCCACTTTGTACAGAAAAAGTGGTCCAAGGTGAAAATATATACAGACTTCTGGTCAGTGGAGAATGTCCTGGTCATCTGGTCAGAGCCTGGCAGGAAAAGGTCTACAAGATTAGAGACAAGAGGTCGAGGGCAGAGGCATGTGAGTGGGCATACGGGAGTGGGCATAAAGTGTGGAGATTTTTGTATCAAAGTTAATGTCCACTGGAAAATATTCAACACAGAAGAGGCATTGAGTAACCAAGTAACTAAATGATTTAGTCAGTTGACACTAGACAGCGTCTGCCATTGGAAACCCTGGAACCAGCACAATGGGACATGATCAAGTGTCCATGGTGGCAGATATAAAGAATAGGCAAGGGCCCAACAGAATGGACTCTCCAAGACAAGATAGCTAATGCTACCTTTTCTAGCAACAGAAAACAATGATGAGCCCCTGATATAACACAAGTTCTTAAAGAGACCAACTGGCCACTTTGTGGTGCATTGACTACATTGGCACCTACCATCTCAGGGTTAGACAGCTAAACTAAGAATGATTTTGCCCTTCCTACCAGCAAAGTTTTGGGCAACACTACTCTCAGGGGCTTTCAGAATGTGTAGTTCATGTACATGGAATACCATACAGCACAGCATCAGATTAGAGGACCCATATCACAGTGAAGAAAGTGTAAGAGTGGACCCATGACCATGGGATCTACTAGTCATATCACAAACCACAACATCTATAAGCAATCAACATTCTTATTGGCATTAGAACAACTTGCTCAAAGCATGTTCAATATACCAGCTCAGAGTCAATATGCTGCAAAAGTGAAGTGGTATCTTCTGGGATGAGTATATACACTAAATCAGATATTTCCACATGGTAATGTTTCTATAACAGAAAGGATCCCTATGCTTTCCAACCAGAGTGGAGTAGCTCCACTCACAATGACACATTGGAGGCATTTTGGAGGTGCTTCTCATTCCTGCTGCTCTAGGTATCAAAGGGATAAATATCCTGGTCCCCTAAGAGGAAGCACTCTTGCCAGGGGACACATCAAGTTTTCTCCTGAACTACCAGGTACAGCTGCTGCTTGAGCACTTTGAAATTCTTGTATACAGGGACCAGCAAGAAAGAAGAGTCACCCTCTTGGCAAGGGTAATTGACCCAGATTGGCAGAAGGAAACAGAGCTGCCACTACATTAAGAGGCAGAGGAAAACATGTGGAATCCTCATGATCCACTTAGATGTTCTCAAGACTCCTTTGCCCAGTAGTCACTTGAAAGAACATAGGCAGAAACCCTGGCCTGAGAGAGGTATGAGTGCCAGGACCTCAGATGCCTTAGGAATGAAGGTTTGAGTCACACTACCAGGTAAGTCCTTGATATCTGGGGAAGTGGTTGCTGAAGGTGAAGGATGCTTAAAATAAAGAGAGGCTGGAGGAGGGAAATGACAGATACTAGCTGCAGTTTTGAGACCAACTGTGAGGGCTGTTGTATCTTCTCTCTTCTAAATTTTCTTTCATGAAAAGAAGGAAAAGAAGCTCACAGGAGCTAAAGAAGTGCTACCTGGATGAGTGTGGGGAGGTAGCACTGAGTAGTGCATGGTTGGGCTGTTCTGCCACGGAGCTGGGCCCAGATCTTCCTCTAAGAGGAAACCTAAAGTGAGAAGTGCAATTTAGTGATAGGCTCCAGTCCCTTACCCTCAAGTTCTACCACAGTGTTCACATCAAGGCTAAGTTCTTTCCAGGCAGCTTCCAGCCAATGACTAAGCATGATGGTGGAGGGACAGGGAGTGCCAAAGTCAGGTCACTTATCTGCCTAGTGCAGGACTCTTTCAATGTGCATTCTTTGCTCTAGGGATCTCCATCAACCTGGTTGAGACTTTTTTAGAGTGACACTGCAGCCTGAGGCTTTTCCACCTAGTCCCACTTCCTTCCCTCTCTGCTTTCACAGATGGAAGACCTGTGTCATAGTCTGAAGCTGTATAGTCTGTATCATGATCTGAAGGCCTCTTATTTCTGTTCCCTCTACTCTCTATATAGTTCACAGCCACTTCCCTCAATAAACCTTTTCTAATTCTGTCTTAGTGTCCTTTTCCCAGAAGACCCAAAGTGACATAAGAACTGTGGAACAGGGAGTTGACTAGCTTGTGAGAAAGGCAAGCCTGAACCCATGGATATTTCAATAAAGACCAAGAACCAATTCACAGTTTCTGTTTTAAGATTTCTGAGACCTTTATAACTTTCTCAGTGCTTGTTTTTTGCTGCTGTTGTTTTTTTGTTTCTTTATTTGTTGCTGCTTGGCTTTGTTGTATTGACTTACAAGAAAAAAAAATCCCTAAAAATAGAAAGAAGTTGCAGTGCCAGTTTCAAAGAGAGAGGAGAAGTTAGAAACTGTGTTCTGTTTTTCTGCTAGCTGGGCAGAGAAGAATCCAGCAGAAAAAAACTGCTGGTGGCAGGAAAAGTGATCAGCAGGGTACTTAGCCATAGGTGAGGGGGAAGAAACTAAATATCTCTTACAACTAACTTGGGCCAGCTTGCATACTCTCCCACTAAGATGTATTTAAAACATTTAAGTATCTAAAACAGACTTTATTATTCCTTATGCAAAGTTATCTTCATCACAAGGTCCTTGGCTTGGTATTTTAAATGTGTCTTAATACCACCTGATCTGCCTTAGTAAAACTGCTAAGAAAAGGGATTCCTGGCCACAGTAAAAGCATAAAATCCAGGGGCATGTTAATAATTGACTAAACATAGAAAAAGGGCATTGGACATTTTCCTAGGGTGGTAATACAATTCCAGAAATACATTTTGCTGGAGTGAGAGGTATAACCATGAGATTATTCTGTGCATTTGGAGGAAAAAAAGTGGTGCCTAGGCCAAATGAGAAGAGTAAGAGGGGATGGAATAGAGAAGACAAGCAAAGGTCACAAACGGGTATAAACAGAGAACCAGAAGAGAAAAATTACTACCAACTAACAGTAGTTGTGGTGGTAGTAGTAGTAGACGCCCTGATGTCAGGTGTTGAAATGTGACAGTCCCAGAAATCTTTATTTTAAACTTGGGAAACACATAAAATTAAGCTATTTAGTCATTTCTGAAGGTGACTAATCTCATTTATTTTATTTGAGTCCACCCTTGATTAGTTAGCTGAGTCCTGTCCAGATAAGTAGAACTACCAAACCCACCCATAGACATGGGAGAAATATTTAATAGATTTTTTTAAGCCATTAAATTTTTATGTGTTTATTATGCAATTGCTAGCATATGCATAGAGTGGTATCATAAAGATTTTAATAGACTACATTTTTTGTTAATTTTTATTATTTTGCAAACTTTTAAAATTATTTTCACATTTTCCTAACCCTACCAAAGCAACTAAAATGAATAGCTTCCTATGTGTCATCTTCACACCTTTTTCCATGCTCTTAGAATCTCATATACACTGATACACATTTATTGGTTATTTCTAAGGTCTTGTTTAGGGATCATACTGTATATATACTTTCTCTGTCTTGTCTAACTCACCTAACAGTAAACTTTGGCAATAATTCCAAGTCAATGAACATAGATATAGCTTATTCTTTTTAATTTCTCCATGCCATTTTACTATATGGATGAAACACAGTTTATTCAACCAATCCTCTAATCACAAGTATTCCGATTTTTAATAATTTCTTGTCACTACAAATAATGTCATAATAAACATTGTTCTATTATCTTCTAAAAATTCTTAGTTCTAAACTCTTTCTAAATCTTGTTAAAAATTCTAGTATCTTTATATCCAGGAGCTTTTACTTCTATAGCATGACAAAAATCCAGAAGAGATAGCAAGGTCAATAGGTATAAGTACTGTTTTAAATAGGTATTTTTAGAAAAGTTTTCCAAAAGCAGGAAGATAGTCACATTTCCACCAGCAGTAAAGGTTATGCCTTTTCCTCCACAACTCACCCTGCCACCATCTCATCCCTCTCTAAGCCCTGTCATTGTTCTTTAATTTTGTACAACCATACCTGGGCTCTGATTCTTGCTCCATGAGCACCAGCATGAGGGACAAAAGTTCTCTACTTCCCATGCTCTTCTTTCTTGCTCCTGATAGTTCCTAGGGTGGTAATAAAATTCCAGTAATACATTTTGCTGCAGTGAGAGGTAACCATGAGATTATTCTCTGCATTTGGTGAAGGTGACTAATCTCATTTATTTTATTTGAATCCACTGTCCAATGTCCTTTTTCTATGTTTAGTCAATGGGGCTCTCTAGACTAACCCAGGTTGGGTTACAACCTGGGCTGCTATGTCCTCTCTGGTCATTGCCTCCCTTGTGGGATATCCATACATTCCAGTTTCTTTGTCCCCTAGTACACTCAGCAGTCCTCTTCCTGAGGGGGAGAAATGTCCTTCACTTCCACTCTTCTGGGAGCTTCCAATATCTTAATAGAGATTAGAAAAATTCTCAGTCTTTCTTTTTATTTTCTCTGGTTTACGTTTTTATTTTCTAGAGCCTTCTCTTCTTAAAGCTCTAGAACACTGGTCCCCAACCTTTTTGGCATCAGGGACTGGTTTCGTGGAAAACAATCTTTCCACAGATGGGGGTATAGGGGGATGGGGATGGGGCAGAGAGGCAGGGAAGGATCAGGCATTAGATTTCCCATAAGGAGCACGCAACCTAGATTCCTCGCATGCGCAAGTCATACTAATAGCTCATATGAGAATCTAATGCCACTGCTGATCTGACAGAAGATAAAGCTCTGCTCACCTGCCACTCACCTCCTGCTGTGTGGTCTGGTTCCTAACAGATCATAGACTATTTGTCCATGGCTCAGGGATTGGGGACTCCTGCTCTAGAACAAATCTTCAGGACAAAGGGCAGGATTTAAAGATAATATGAGCACTACACGTATTTTAAGCGCTATGTACCTACAATTCTCCATTTCACTCACTGTACATTGATTATATTATTGGGAAAACTTTCTAGATTATTCTTTTCCTTTAGGCTCCATGACTTTCACCACCACTGGCTTTCCAGAGATGTATGCATTTGTAGTTTCACAGTCTGTGATCTACTTTATGGCCACTAAAAGTCAGTCCTGTATATGGGTGCTAAAGAGAATCGGTTTTTCTTTGTTATCTATTCTTCTTTAACAGGAACTTTCAATATTGACTAATTAATGGTCTTCGCACATTATCTGATCCTCACAAATCAGCACATAGTCAATTGCACAGAGCATAAACAAAATTTAGAGAAGACTTTAAAAAAAAGATAAACCTGGAATAACTTGAATAATCATTGTTTCTCTTTCCAAAAATTATTTATTTTCTCTGAAAGACAGGATGGAAAGAATGAAGAAGACAGAATTTCTGAGCAACATCTGTAGTGATATTCATGTGAGAACAGACTACATCATGTTCTCTGGCTTCTATGACTTTGGAAACAGCAAGAGAAAATGTGTATAACTATGGCCAAAATAAACCTTCTTCCTTTCAATTTATCCTTGACCCTGAATTATTTTTTATTCTCAGAAGCACAATAAAGATCAACATGATTGGCATTATAAGAACTAGAGATTTTACTTTCATGGAAACTTACTTTTCAAAAAGTCACTGTATACAGGCTAACCCAGTTGGCGACACAGATATGATTTTCTTTCCCTCGGCAATTTTTTTTCTCTTTTTCTTTTTGCCTAGACAGGTAGTGGAACGGCTCTTTAAGTGAAAGACCATTGAAATATAAAACAAGGTGATGACTCACCTTGAACAGGATGGAATTGACATGCTATCACCTTGTAGAAATGTAACTGCCAGTAACACAGTTGGGATTTTGATGGGTAATAATTATTAAATCTGAATAATTGAGCATATCTATTCTTAGAGATTATGTGACCCAATAATTATTACCCAGAAAAATTAAATGTGTTTGAAATCCACATTTTATCACCAATGATGAGCCTGTCAATTCTATCTCATTAGCCAGTTTTTGTTACTAGCTAATGTTAATATAGGGAAAGTCACTGGAAATCGCAGTTTACAACAATATACACTTACACGTTCTGTGGTTTATAATCTATCAAAAGAGTTTATTACTTATGCACAGAACATCTAACAATCTGATTCATTTAAAAGCAAATATAATGCAACCAGATAGCACTTCACATTTTCACTCTAGCAACTTCACTAAGATAAAAATGACAAGGGAAGGATCAAAATGTATTGGCCACCGTAAAATGCTGATCACTTTCCATTCATTGTTCCATTTAATTTTCATAGTCACTTTCTGATCAGTCTTTGGTTGTGAGGAAACTGAACATTTGAGAAATAAAGTCCCTTACCAGGTTCACAGAGTTGATCAAGGATGCAGGTAGCATTTGAACCCAGATAAGCCTAAATCCAAAACCCAGGCTTTTCCCATGCTTTTCAACATGGGATATATTTTCCATGAACAGAACTCACCAGAGTGCCAGGGATATGGATCCCATAGTATAATTCAATAAAATAAAATTTAAAAGCCACCTGACTAATAATTTCAAGTGTATGTAAAGTGGAATCCAAAAGCCACATGGATTTTTATAATAAACTGATGTTTCAATAGTGTTTCTTGTTTGGGGCAGCCACTTACAATTGTGTTCTCCAAATCCCTGGGGATTAAAAACATTTTTTTTGTTGTTGTTTCCATGAGGCAACTTTCAGAGGAAAGTTGAGAGGAACACCAAGTTGGAGTAGAAACAGACAAGCCACAAGACAGAGACAGAAGCCCAGAGATTATCAGTAACTGTGATGATGCTGGCGACAGCTGCAGTGGCATTCATTTTGTTCAATTTATCTTATCAGCCATCAATCCAGGTGGTCAGGGGAATAATGAGAATATGAAGTCATTTTCAGGATGTTGCCAAATACTTCTCTCAAGAAAAACGTGATTCAGACCTGTTACATTACTGGGTTATTAACAAGGTCAGTGAACACCCATTAAGCAAGATGTGCACTGAAGAACAATACAGTCACCGGAAACAAAAATAGTCTAAATCTGTGGTCCATGGTTATGCCCAAGAATCAGGAGCCAGTGACCCCCACACGTACAGGAGAATCAATGTTAAAATGTGCTGATCTTCCACTATGGATCAAACACACTATGCATTTTATGTATTACATAATAGCCATATTAGCTTATTTTACTTTCACACACTTTTAGTTGATTAGTAGATCTTTGTCCTCTCTTTTCTCAGTTGAATAATACTTAGGAAGAATAAGTAAGTGACTTACTCAAGGTCATGGAATTGAACCTAGATAGGTCTGAACCAGGCCTGTCTAGTTTTAGAGCTATGTACTTCCCACAGCCCTGCTGTGTCTCCACAAACTCACAGTCCTTATCCCCATTGCTGAGATAAACAAATGTTACCAAAAGTACTTTTTTGGAAATGTACTTTGCATTTTTGAGGGCATTACTAAGGGTTTGTTAAACTTGAATGGACCAGATATTACAGTTGAAAATAAAATGTTGTTTTCTTTCTTTTTTTTTTTTTAATTAGGAGTAGACGAAAAGGCAAGAATGTAGAGGGAATTATAGGCAAATAAGGTCCCCAATACCAGACAGATTCTTTTAGAACGATTCTTTGAAAAACAAAGAATAAAAGGGGGAATGCTGAATTCAGCTTTCAAAAAGTAATGAACAGCTGGAGTGTTTCTGCATGATTTATCCCAACGTATAACAAGTTTGGAATTTTTAAGTTTGGGGAAGGAAAGATGAAATGAAGTTCATGTTAGGTTTGGCTTAACTTTGTAACAGTTACCCTCTGACACTTAGCAATCTTCAAATTGGAAATCTAGATAATGTGTTCATCACACAACAAAGAGTTGAGAATCATCCTCAGAACACAGAGCATTAACATTCCCATCTCAAGACTACTTTATCCCTTGAAATCGCCCTCTTTTGTGTTGAGTCATTTACTGGCTCTCTGGTCATGGCTTAGGACTCTCCACCAGCACTGTGTTAGCATTTCAATGAGGACAACAGTTCACAGGAGACCATTCCTCAAACACTGAATTCCTGGTTCATTCAAATTTCTGTTTGGGGCTCCCAGAGAGTACCGTGGAGACAAGACAAATGTACCAGCCAACTAACAACATCTGGAGAGTTTTGCTGAGTGGGTCAGGATATGTTCCAGAGGTACAATGACCTCTCCTTATTTGTTGTGACAGGAACCTCTATTTCAAGACTGGCAGGGGCTCTATCGCCCTGCCAGTTCACATTTTTAGGCAAAAGATGAATGGTACTGTTACATTCAGTGCCACATTTTGAAGAACTTGTTTGGACAGTAAATTGACTTGAAATAAAATAGGAAAAATTTGATGCTGATTCCAATGCCCAGGTGAGGTGATTTCAGAACCCGGGGGAAAGGGGCAAAGGCGAGTGATTCTCTCCCATCAAGTAACTAAATAGCAGCTATTCCCATAGGCAAGAAGTACAAATGACTCTGCTACTAAGACAGGCTTACAACAAATCCAAACTAATCTTAGTGAAACTGTGCTCTAAATGATTAGTGTTAACAGGCATTTATTAAGACAGTTGCATTATTTTTCTCTCCTTAGGATTCAGATCCTAGCAAACCCCTCCTGCCTTTCTCCTCATTCTGTCATTCTGTTTTGTTTTATTTTTCACTTCTTCAAAGGAAAAACACCACTCTAAGAATCTGCATAAAAATGTGACCATACAGAAAGGGGGCGGGGGGGAACAAAAAAAAAACAACCCCATTAACTCCCATTTAGGACACTGACTGTAGAGTCTGCCCAATTATTGAACTCATATCAGGAAGTGAATTTGCTTTGATCCAGAGGAGTTGTGTAGACAAACCAAATACTTGAATCTATCCTCTTAATTCAGGAGGTGAGAAATTGATTTTTAGAATTCCAACTCAAGGTCTTATCTTGATCATAAATTTTTATTTTCTTTTGCCAGTGTCCTTTTAATTCAAATTATGACAGTCTCCCTAAAGACTTTACACCATTATCCAATTCAGATTGCTTCCCTCAGCTTCCAGTTTCTATCTGATCCCAAACTTGCTCATCTCGGTCACTCTTATAAGCTGATAAAGCCCTAGTTACAGGCTGTGATAAATGATGAAAACAAAACAAAACAAAACAGAACAAAACAAAAAAGGCATGCTAGTCATCTGCCTACACTCCTTATCCTCATTGCTGAAACAAATATTGTCAAATACTTTTTGAAAATGCAATTCGAATTTTCTTTGGAGTTACTAAGTGTTTGTTAAATTTGATTGAACCAAATATTACAGTTGGAAATAAATGTAGTTTTTTTTTCTTTTTTCTTTTCTGGATAAGAAGAAAAGGCAAGAATATGGAGGGAATTATAGACAGATAAGGTGTCCAATACCAGACAGATCCTTTTAGAATGACTCTCTGAAAAACAGAGAGGTATTAAGGTATTGTTGCTATTTATCTTTATCTTGCCTCTGCAACAATTTTGTGTTTGTGTGTGTCAACTTCACAGTGAGGAAATAAGAAGAAACAGCAGCTACAGGCCCAGAAAACCAGCAGAATGAACTTTCAGTAGTTTAGTTAAGGGAGGAAAGGTCAGTCAGGTGCCTAGAACTGAGAATTGCAGAAGTGGAACAAATTTTATGTGAGAAATGTGCCTTTCTTTTGTTGGCTACTCCTTAAACTCACGCCAATACCCTTTACTCTTAATTTGTTGCTCTTACATTTTTTTCCTCTTCTCCCTACAAGCAAATAAGCAAACAAAAAAGACAATTGATTTCAAGCTCTTAACAAGAAACATGGAGTGTATGTCTCAAAGCATCAGAGTATAATGAAAGGAGCAGGAGACCAAGTTCAGATACCTGAGCTGATGTTCTGGCTGTGCCACTTGTAGCAATGCTGCTATGTGAGCTCCCAAGTGACCAGAGAAAATGACTTTTGGTTCAAAATGCCTTTTCAGCCAATTGGATTATATGTAAGGTTGCCCTCTCGATAGATAAAAGGAGATAAAATGGTAAAAGTAATCAAAAACCAAAAATGTTATGGTTTTTATCTCTCAGTTTTAAGGTAAGTATAAATAATGATATAAACATGAACTGCTTCTCTCACTGATTTCTCCTATTGAATAAATCTCTTCCACTCATTCCTTGGGATTTGCTTCATCACTTTTGATTCAATTTTATGCCTGTGCAGCACTTCTCTGCTTTTCACCAACTCTTTAAGCATACCTCCCTTTCCATGGTTTTTGAATCAAGAACAACCTGATGTCTATATTTACCAACACTATGACTTTTCTGAAAGGTTCAAGTACCAGATTTCAACTAGTTCCTCTTTTCTTTTAAATTTCTCTAGAGACATCATGCTTCTGAAAGATAAGGCTCAGAGTAAGAAACAGATACAAGACTATGTCTATATGGCATTAAACCAATGGCTAATAAATTGTTCACTAAAAAATATTCTGATCAGAGAAGATGTCTATCAGAAAAGTTGTTTGGCAAATTACATGAAAATAAAACAACAATGTGTATAAATTTTTCATTTCTTATTAGTTGTCTTAGTGTAGAAGCAGAAGTTTAGTGATTTTTCTAGGAATCTGGAAAATGAGTTTTCAGTGTACATTTTACAGATTTTATGAATAGGAGATCATGAATTCTATATACATATTTCTTAATTGGATTTCATAAAAAATCAAAATACATGACACATGAAAAAAACTTTTTAAAAATCACACTTTTTACAGTAAAAATTAGGTTTCCATATGTACATTGTTGAATGTTTGCTATGATTTACCTGTTTCTTTTTGTGCCTCCCCATCAAAAAAAAAAAGCGGCAAAATTCCAGAGTCCAACTGTAACCTTTAAGACTTAGTTTTCACTTAGCCCCGTCTTCTTTTCTAACACACTTTCTTGATGTAAGGTTTATTTATTCTGAGTCTATCATTGGTCCACTCTCAATTCAAACATTTAGGAACTCATTAATTATATAGTAAATTGTGTCAGATTTATTTATGTCCTCCCCACTTCTTTTCTAACTTTTACCCATTTTTATTCTCATTAGTACTCCACTCTAACCACAGAGTGGTCAAGAAGAAACAATAAAAGTTGTTCAGTGTTCTGGTGAAAGGGTCAACGGTAATCTAATAATTAAAAAAGGAGTTTCTCAAATGAGGTAGGAGATTGTCTTTGGTTTTTGCACATTCATAATTGAGAGTTAACTGTATTTCATCAGTCAAGTAAAGACATAAGAACTGACTTTCTGAGCTGTACTATTGAATTCAATTATGGGGATGTTCCAAGAAAGGTCACTGTGTAAAGAGATAAACCAAGGCCTTCCATATTCCCCTTTTTCTCCACCCACCTCTAATGAAAGAGTAGCTGTTCCATGTAAATTCTTTAAAGCAAATTTGTGTGTTCTGCTGTTACTAATGAGCACCCAGATGATCAAATACAGACATTACTCTCATAATATAAGCACTGCTGAAACTACAAACACATCATTTTCTATTGCAAGCAGAGCAAGAAATAGCTATTTTTATGTATCTACAGAATGATTTGCTTGTGTACAAAAAAAAGTGAGTGAAAAATCATACCAGAGTGAAAATCATATTACACACATGAAGAAGACACTTAACAGTCTGTGCACAAGTAATAGTTAGATATGGAATGAAGTTTATTTGAGCCCTTAACGAGAACAATATACTCTAAAACTTTTCACTGAAAATGTATTGCTAAGAAATAAGCATTTTACTGTTATGGTAGTGTTTTTTTGTTTTGGTTTACATCTATTAGTTTAGGGCAATTGTTGTTAGGACCTTGTCGAGAAAAATACTTGAATAACTAATAACTGGTGATTCCTCATTCAGGAATTAATTCCCTTCTTATAAAAGCAAAAGCAGAATTTTATATATAACTGCTGTCTTGGTATGGACCAAATTCATTATGGTATTTGAAAAAAATAAAAGGATTACATGGAATTGTTAGAATTAAATGAAATACTTGAAGGAAGGAAGAAAGGAAGGAAGGAAGGGAGGGAGGGAGGGAGGGAGGGAGGAAGGAAGGGAGGAAATGATGGTTTCGTATTAGGATATAAATATTGGCTGTAAGGGATTATACATTTACAAAGTCTGATGTTTCTTTCTATATAGAGTATATTTTTACTTCTGCATCATTCAATTAGATTGGGATAAGTAATTGAACCAGTCCTCCCCCTGCAACTTTCTCTGTAGAAAATACAAAGTGTAAAATGAAAAAAAGTACGTACTAGTTAAAGAAGAATAATTTCTTGAGATTATGAAAATTACACCTCTCCCTCTCTCTCTCTCTCTCTCTCTCTCTCGACTTACTAGATGTCTAATCATGTTTGGCAGGAAAAAAAAAGAGGGGAGGGGAAAAAATAGAAAATTAACTCCCAGGACATCTACATGGACAAGGCCACGAGTTAAAATAACCAATAACTTAGCCGTTAAAGTAAATTAGTTTAACTTCAGACACTATAATCTCCACTATTTCACTCTTCTCAGTTTGCTTGTGGCAATAAAACTGTGGTAAGTAATATTGGATAAAAAAGTATTTATCTTATTAATATAGTATAACTTTCCATTCAGGGGGTACCTGGATATTAATGATAAAAGCAAAAATATCTGGAATCTTTCCACTATGCCCACATATCTTTACGAGCAAAATTTATCTGATAGAAAGTAAACATTTCAATATTTCAGGAAATTACCTTCAGATATAGACATGTATGGACACATACACATATATATACACACACATGCATACACACACACATAGCTAAATACCTACATATATTCACCTATACATACAAATTATATGTGTAGAGAGAAAATTATGCCAAAATGTACTATAATATTCTTTTTTTGCAAAATTAACATTTATCACAGATCTCAAGTGTCAAGTTGGTGTTTTTGACAATTTCATTCATATGTGCAAACACCATCCAAAACAAAATATAGAACATTTCTATCACTGGACAAAATACCCTGGGGTCCTTTTCCAATCAATCCTTATTCTCCAGAGGTAGCCAATTTTAAGTTCCATCTCTATAGCTTATTTTTGTCTGCCTTCGGAATTTCAATGAATAGAATGATATAGTATGTTTTCTTTTGTGTCTGGCTTTTTTCAATCAACATAATGTTTTTGAAATCATTTCGTGCTCTTGAGTTTATGATAATTTGTTCCTTTTCATTGGTATACTATATGAATAATCCACAAATTATTTGTCCATGTTCCTGATGATAAACATTTGGTTTGTTTTTCTTTTTGACAATTGTAAAGATTTGTAGGCATATGTTTTTAGTTTTCTTAGGCAAATGCCTAGGAGCAGAATTACTGGGTTAAGGGTAAGTACATGTCTAACTTTATAAAAAACTGCCAAATATTTTTCAACATGATTGGTTCACTCCTATAAGCAATGTATTAGAGGTCCATGTGTTTCACATCCTTGTAAATATTTGGTATTGGCAATCTTTTCCTTTTTTTTTTTTAAGACAATCTAATGGGCATAAATAGTTGTCTTATAAATTTAATTTGCTTTTTCCTTGTGACTAATAATGTTGAATACATATTATGTCTATTGGCCTTTTTGAGAAGTATATATTCAAGTCTTTTGACTATTTTATATAGGATTGCTTGCATTTTATTGTAGTTTTTAGGAGTTACTTATATATTTGGGGTTGAATTATTTTATGAGATATATATGCTACAAGTATGTTTATCCAGTCTGAGACTTGTCCTTGTATGTTTAATGTAGTTCATGAAAAGAATAATGTTTTAATTTGGATGAATTTCAATTTATCATTTGTCTTTTGTTAATCTTGTCTAAGAAATATTTTCCTTTCTCAAAGTCACAAAAATATTCTCCTATGTTTTCTGCTGAAAGCTAGATGACTAAAAATTAGCTGTCCATACATGAATAAGACTATTTCTGGACTCTATTTTGTTACACTGACCCATTTTTTTCTGTTTCAATACCAATATCACACTACTTTGATTACTGTGACAATATAAGTTTTAAAATCATGTAATTTTAACTTTCCAATCTTATTTTCAAAGATATTTTAGTTATTCTAGATATTGTACATTTCATGCCAATTTTAGAATCAATCAATTTGGCAAGGTCAACCTCTACCAAACACACACACACACACACACGCACAACCCTCTTGGAGATTTTAGTAAGGTTGCACTTACATCATCTATCCATTTAGGGAGAATTGACAGCTTAAATTTGAGAATTCTGATCAATGACCAAGGTATATATTTGCACGTATTTAGGCCTTTAAAATTTTTTCTCAGGAATACTCTAGTTTTTGCTGTATAAATCTTGCAAATCATATGACAAATCCATTCTTTTGATGCTATTGTAAATGCTATTTTTCATCTCAATTTCCAATTGTCAATTGACAATACATAAAAATACAATGTATAAGGTTGCTAAACTCATTTACTGGTTCTCATGGCTTTTTAAAGATTCTACTGGATTTTCTACATAGTCAAACATGTCATCTGTGGATGAAGACAGTTTTACTTCTTCCTTTCTCTTTTATTTATTTTTCTTGACTAATTGCACTGACTAGAACTTCCAGTACAATGTGAAGTAGAAATAATAAGCATGAACATGATTGTCTATTCCTAATCTTAGGGTAAATGCATTCAATTTTTCATGTAAGTATCTTGTTAGTTTTACATTTTTCTTCGATGCTTTTTAATGGGTTTGGGACTTTTTGTTGTTATTCCTAGTTTGCTGAGGGTTTTATATGATAAAGGAATGTTGGATTTTGTCAAGTGCTTTTTCTGCATGTGAAATAATTTTTGTTTTAGTTTGTCAATATGGTTAATTACACTCAGTGACTGATTTTCAAGTTTAAAGCAACTTTGCATTCCTGGGGTAGATTCCACTTGTTCATGATGTATTACCTTTTTTATATATTGTTGGATTCATCTTTGTAAAATTTGTTTAGAAATTTTGCATCTAGATTTATGAAGGGTATTGCTCTGTAGTTTTCTTGTCTTGTTAGGTCTTTATCTGGCTTTGGTAACAGGGTAATGCTGGCCTCATAGAATGGCAGAAAGTACTCTCTCCTTTTCAATTGTCTGGAAGAGTTTGCATAAAATTATTGTTATTTCTTTTCTTCTTTTTAGGAATTTAATTTGTGGGTTTTTTTCTTAGTTACTTAAGATAGAAGCTGGGGTCAATGATCTGTGAACTTTCTTCCTTTTAATAATAAGCATTTAATGTTGTAAATTTCCCTTTAAGTGTTGCTTTAGCTATGTCTCACAAATTTTAACATGCTTAAATAATTAACTTTTAATAATTGTAATATTTCATCAGACTTATGCAATCTTAAATGCTTTTAAAATTTTGGGTCCTTTTATGGTTTTGAGTGATTTTCTATGCAGATTATAAATACTTTATTTTTAATTTTGGGAAAAATTTTTTGTTATGAATTAGTTTTATATTTTTTAGTAGTTTTTTAAAAACTATTTTGAAATAATTTTATCTCTGAATATCAAAAGTGAGAATGAAACCTACTGCTTAACATACTACTATGTAGGAGGAGAATGCAGCACTCTTTTAGATCCCATGTTCCCAATTTGCACTGGTTCTAAGATGCATTGTTTAAAAATCGTAAATTTTGGAGGCTTTTTTGGAGGGTTTTTTTTTGGTGTGGGGTTGGGTCCCACTGTGTTGCCCCGGGTAGAGTACAGTGGCCCAATCACAACTCACCACAGCCTCTAACTCCTGGGCACAGGCGATTCTTCTGCCTCGGGCTCCTAAGTAGTTGGAACTGCAGACACAAGCCACCATGCCTGGCTTTTTTTTTTCAGAGAGTCAAGGTCTTTCTATGTTGCCCAGGCTGGTCTGAAACTCCTAGGCTCAAGCAATCCTCCTACCTTGGCCTCCCTACATGCTGGAATGATTGGCATGAGCCACCATGCCTGGCCTGTAAGTTGTATTTTTATATGTAGCATGAATACATACTATTGTAATAGCTAATTTTTTACATTTAGATTTATAATATCTATAGGACATTTACAAAAATTATTTAGACTTATTTTCATACTTAACTGGCTTAATCAATTATTTAATATTATAAGTTGCTCATTTGATGTTTTATCTTTTGAGTCATTTCTCAGGTAACCAGTGTAAGCACATCAAGATAACATATTTTAAGGCCTTATTCCTATAGCAAAAAAAGAGAAATCTGCATATTTCTATTGTCTTCACAAAAGAAAAAATTGGCTTTTAAATTATTTAACCGAAACTTTTCCCCTCCAAACTATGGAGACTCTCTAAAGAAGTCCTTCATTGCCTTCTAATTACTCTTATAGTAAATGCTTTAGAAGAGATATCTGAAATCAGCCATTTCATTCTCTAGGTTACCAATTTGTTTTTCTATCAGGATACAAATCAGGCATTTTGTTCTCTAGGTTACCAATTTGTTTTTCTAGCAGGATACATATAACATTTTTTTCCTCTTGATTTTTCTATTTCAAAATTTTGTCAGAAAGAGTTATAATTTGGCTTCTTTTTAATCAATTTTGCTTGGAATATAAGGAGACATTTTGATTGGAACATACTGATCATTTCTCAAAGTATTTCATTTGGTCATACCATAGACTATTGCAGCTAATATTTTTTTCTTCTTCTATTCAGGAATACCAGTATTCCAAAGACATATAAGTTCTTTTTACTCAAAGCCTGTTATCTTCTTTTTATCCAACTTTCCATTTATATTTTTGGAGGGCTTCGCTAGTTTGTCCTCAGGATCAAAAAATTCAGTCTTCCTGAGTATTCATTTGACTCATTGCTCTCTTTGACAAAGACTTTATTTCTATGATTGTATCTATTGTCTTTTTGAAATTCTTTTTTTGTTTATTTTAAATCTCACTCATTTCCCCTTCCATTATAATACCTCTTTGCTTCATTCTTTGGAATTCCACTCACATATCTCTCATATATGCCATTACGCATTCTACTGAGACTGTCCAAAGCTTAAAAAAAAAATAACATAAGGATGGCTTAAACAACAAATATTTATTTCTCAGAGTTCTGGAGGCTGAGGAGTTCAACATCAAGCACTGGCAGATTCAGTGCCTGGTGAGGGGCTGCTTCTTATTTCACAGATGGTCAATTTCTCACTGTGTCTTCACATGGCGGAAGACATAAGAATACTCTTTGGGGTTTCTTTTATAAGGGCAATAATCCCATTCATGAGGGCACTGCTGTCATAACCTAATCACATCCCAAAGGCCCCAAATCCTAATACCTCACACTGAAAATTAGTATTTCAGCATATGAATTTTGGAGGGGACACAAGCATTCAAGTTCATTACATCAGACTTGATGGATTTCATATTTCCACTTAATCAATTCTATAACCAGGAGATTTCTGTCCAGAAATAATACATTACAATAGAAATGGTATATCTCTTTCTTTTGTCCTCATTTAATGTCTTCCTGGGTATTGGTAGAATATTTTTCTTCATTTGAATCTGGAAGACATAATTATGGTCACTCTTCCTAGTAGAAGTTCTGTAACCTAATAAGCATTGAACTTATGCTGTTCTGCTAAATTATTTGGAGTTGATTATATCTGTTATTTCTTTCACACACTAAAGCTATTGAATACATGACAAAAAAAAATGACAAATTTTCTGTTCACAATGTTATTTTCTTATAATATCCGAATAAACTATTGTCTACTTCTTGGAACCATGTCTTTCAGAGCACAATATGGTACAACTAAATCTGTTTCCTATCCACCCTGGTTGCTACTTCCCCTCATATTATTCTTGGGGAGTTTCAATTTCAAAATGAGTAAACAAAAGGAAGTACCAGTAAGGCAGAAAAACAAGTATGAGGCACTCTAGTTGCTTCAAATGCAACATTCATGAAGCAATCTTTCTGTGGTACAAAAGCAAGGCCTCTGAGCCAATGGTCTATATTTTCAGATTGACAGTTTTTCTTGATATCTGGAGAAAGGATATGTTCATTGCATTCTTTGCTAAGCTCCACAGTAAACTTAATGAAATTTGCTTTATGCTTTGGCAAAGGTGGACTGGCACTTTTTATTTTTGTTGTCAGTTTTTTTGTTTTATTTCTTCCTATGTCTTCCTGGGGATTTTAGGGGGAAAAAATCAGAGATACCATAATAGAGAAAGCTTATCTGACAACGTTTTAAACTGGAAGGCCATTAGAAGCCTTCTTCATTGCCATTCAAAGTACTCATTCATTCATTTTACATTAATCTGTCAGCAACCACATGCATAGCATTTGACTTTGTGACCCTGCCTTACTCATATCTTCAGTGTAAAGCATAATTAATCACTGTTTCTGACTAAGTCAGTCAGAGATTCTTTGTTATTCAACTCATCACTGCAGAAGTCTTATAAAGAAAACACTCCCTCTAAAACCATTTCACCAAAGTCAGAGAATGATTCTTTTTTAAATTTACAATGATATTTATTTATTTATTTATTGAAAAAAGCAACTATTTACTATGAAGCAAGATTTCAAAATACAGTTAATGATCGTGAAAGTCAGCCAGCTCTCATGAGCCACTCCATGCAATTACCCATAATCCATCCCTGTAATTCACTTTTCATAGGTCAAATTTCCATTTTGTTTTTTTCTTATTTTTTAAAAAATTTATTTTATTTTAAAGATGTGGGATACAATTCAGGATTAGGTATACAAGTGGTAATTGTACAGGTGCAGTTTGGGCCTACCTTTTGTCCCCACTTTGCCTGGTTAAAGATCAGGTACCCTTATTAATGTGAAAGACTCTTTTTCCAACACAGGATACCTTTGAAATATTGCAAGTTCAGTTCCAGACCACCAAAATAAATCCAATATCACAATAAAGTGAGTCACAAGAATTTTTTTGGTTTTCCAGTGCACTTAAAAGTCATGTTTACATTATACTGTAGTCTATTAAGTGCAAAATAGAATTATATCTAAAAATGCAATGCCTTAATTAAAAATACATTATTGCTTTAAAAATGCTAACCATAGTCTGAGCCTTCAGTGAGCCATAATCTTTTTGCTGGTGGAAGGTCTTACCTCCAATTTGATGACTACTGACTGCTCAGGGTGGTAGTTTTTGAAGGTTGAGGTGGCAGTAGCAATTTCTTTTCCTTTTTTTACAATAAATCAAAAAAATTAGCCAGGCGTGGTAGCGCACGCCTGTAGTTCCGGCTACTCGGAAGGCTGAGGTGGAAGGATCGCCGGAGCCCAGCAGGTTGAGGCTGCGGTGGCCGGGAGCAGCCACTGCACTCCAGTCTGGGCGACGGAGTGAGACGCCAACTCAAAAAAAAAAAAAAAAAAGCATAGCTTATTTAGAAAGTAAATTAGAGACAGAGAGAAACAAGAGATTCACCTCCCCATGGTGGGGCACGGGGATAAAGCCAGGAAGCACAGCAACAACCATAGCTCAAGGAGCACATGCCCCACAAGAATCTAGCAAGGCAATGGTGGGGATGTTCTTGAAATGGCCAGTAATTTCTTAAAATAAGACAACAATGAAGGTTGCCACATCAATTGATTTTTACTTTCACAAAAGTAAAATATTTTTCTGTAATATGCAATGCTCTTTGATAGCATTTTACCCACAATAGAGCTTCTTTCAAAATTGAAGTCAACCCTCTTCAACCCTGCCACTGCTTTGTCAACTAAGTTGATGCAATAGTCTAAATCCTTTGTTGTCATTTCAACTATGTTCACAGTATCTTTTCAAGAAGTAGATTCCATCTCAAGAAACTACTTTCTTTGCTCATCTAAAAGAAGCAACTCCTCATTTCTTAAAGCTTTGTTGTTAAATTACAGCGAATTAGTTACACCTTCAGGTTTCACTTCTTATTCTACTTATCTTGCTATTTCTGCTCTATGGGATATTACTGCCTCCACTGATGTCTTGAACTTCTCAAAGTAATCCATGAGAGTTGGAATCAACTTTTTCCAAACTTTTGTTAAAGTTGATATTTTTAACTTTTTCCACGATTCATAAATGTTCTTAATGGTGAATCCTTCCAGAAGGCTTTTAACTTACTTTGCTCAGATCTATCAGAGGAATCATGATCTATGATAGCTAGAGCTTTACAAAATGTATTTCTTAAATAATAAGACTTGAAATTTGAAATGACTCTTGATCTATATACTACAGAATGAATGTTGTGTTAACAAGCATAAAAACATTAAGAGATTTCCAGCAAGATGGTGACAGGACAAGTCAGACTGTGAGAGTCTCCACAAAAGCGAGTGTCCATAAAGAATATCTGCATGAGTGGGTGTGTGCCAGTGGTGAGTGAAAGTCCATCTGAGGGGAGACTTGGGTTCATGCACCTGGGGCTTTCCTATGGAGGTGACTGCAACTCCCCACTACCCTAAGATTGGAGCCAGCAACACACAGGATTGTTTGCTGTTCTTGGGGATCTCCTGAGAAAAGGCTGCTGAATACAGCTGATACTCATCACATGGAACCCAATCCACACCATCACCTGTGACAGGAGAGCGGCTGGAATCCCAGATCCATGAATAGAGCAGGTCAGGGAGAGCTGGAGAGGAGTCCCACAACTGGTGAGGAAATGCTGGCCAGAGCCATTTTCCCTGTCCTGGGGCCAGGCAGAGACCTGCATTGCCCCACCTAGCTCCACCCAGTCTCCAACCTGGGACCTAGAGGTTATATCATCAAACTCAGAGAGACAGATGCCCCTTCCCTATGCTGGAACAGGCACAGGCATGTCAGATCTGAGTGGGAGACTTGACAACAGCAGCAGCAAGCTGGATGAGTCCAGATCTAATCCACCTTCCTCCCACAGTAGTCTGTGGAACATCTGACCTACTCTGAGAGCAACACTATCAGCCTGCATTGAGAGCAGAGGGGAGGGGCTGGAGACCAGTGCTGAAAGGAAGTTGAAGTTACAGGAACTGTCTCAGGGTGAGTTTTGCTTTTTTGTTTTTGTTTGTTTCTTTTGCTTGGCTTTGTTTGTTTATTTTTTGCTTTAGTTTTTTTTTTCTCCTTTTTTCTCTTTCTTTCTGTTTTTGATTATGGTTTTCTACTTGCTTTGTTTCTTTTATTTTATTGCTTTTATTTAGACTTCCTGTTTATGTATGGGTATTTTTGAGGGAGAGTACATCAATGGGGGGGGATTTGTTGGTTTGTGTGTTTGCATGATTGTATTTTTTTAAATCTTTTCTGTCTTTGTTTATGTCTCTTTTCAGTTGTTAGTTGGTACACCTGTCTGTTTACCCTCTTCTTCTCTCTCTCCACCTTTCTCTTGTCCCCCTCCTTCCTTTTTCCATTCTTTTCCTTGTTCTTACCTCATTTTGCTTTCAAGGGGCAAACCTATACCCCTCACAGCATGGACACATTGTAAGGGAGTGGGAAGTGGGTTCATGGGGCCCACACACCTGTCATCAGATACTGGCATCTGCAGATAGTTTCCAAATCACAGCTCCCTCCTCAATTAAATCTCAAAACTGCAAGAAGTACAGCCTCCCCCCCCCACCACACCCAGTCCAAATTCAGAATTACACAAAGCCAAAGGATCCACCTAAGGAAGAATAGGAGATTGAGCAAACAGAAGTAAAAACTACTCCCTCCCATCCCTGAACAACAAAATTAAGGAAGAGGTAAAACAAAAAAGGGGAGGGAGGAAAATTTACACAAATGAAGAAAAACCCAAGGAAGACTATGGGTCTCACACAGACCCATGGGAGGTCAACAACTGAGAATACAGACTTAGGAACACAAACAATGAAGAGCCACCAGAAAGACTAGTCTCAAACCACAAACCCAGATATCAAGACATTTAGAATAAATGTATTGAGGAGAGATAAGAGGAAAGAATGAAGGAGCTGACAACTGAGATAACAGCAATAAGCAATACAGTGAATGAAATAAATAACAAACTGATAAGCATGGAAAGCAGAATTAGCCAAGCAGAATGTAAAATCTCAGAGCTTGAGGACCAAAATATGGAACTAATCCAAACTGTTAAAAACATAGAAAAGAAGCTAAAAAAGACAGAACAAAACCTTTGAGAGACGAGCAATTATTTCATAAGACTGAACCTAAGATTAATTGGAATTTCTGAGGCAGAAGGAGAGACATAAAATCAATAAAATAGGCCAAGATGGCGACCGGGCAGCGTGGTCTGTGAGACCTCCGCAGAAGAGGACACAGAAAGACTCCAGATCTCTCCCAGGGGGCCTGCTCCCCCACACGGAACTTGTCCACGGACACCGCAGAGGCATTACAGCGGGC
>CAUYQG010091672.1:0-16408 GCA_963574415.1 Tarsius wallacei
GAGACCCGCCTGGGCAACTCTACAATATATCAAAGATTAGCCGGGCGTGGTAGCGCACGCCTGTTGTTCCAGTTACTTGGAAGGCTGAGGCAGAAGGATTGCCGAAGCCCAGCAGGTCGCGGCTGTGGTGGCCAGGAGAATGCCACTGCGCTCCAGTCTGGGCCACATAGTGAGACTCCATCTCAAAAAAAAAAAAAAAAAAGATTAGAGTAGAAATAAATGAAAGAATAGAAAAACAACATAAAAAATTGACAAATCTGAAAGCTTTAAAAAAAAAGTTAAAATTCAACTAATGCTTATGTTTATTAAACGAGTACAAAAGAGAAAAAACTCAAATAAATAAAATTATGTATGGAAGAAGACATTGCAAACAATGCGACAGAAGTGAAAAAGAACATGATTGAGGATTATGAACAATTATGCATCAACAAATCGTACAACCCAAAAGACATGGATAAACTCCTAGAAATATGCAACCTACCAAGACTAGATCAAGAAGAAACAGAAAGAAGCCTCAACAAACTAGTAACAAATAAGAAGAGTGAATCACTAACCAAAAGATGTCCAACAAAGAAAACCCCAGGAGAAAATGTCTTCAAAATTGAATTCCACAAACTATCTGAGGAGGAATTAATATCAATTAAGTTTATTCAAAAAATAGAAGATACACTTCTAAACTTATTTTATGAGTCCATCACTCAGATAGCAATGTGGCAAAGCAGACAAAGACATAACAAAAAAAGAAACTCCAGGACAATATATCTGATGAACATAGATACACAAATCCTCAAAAAAAAAATTAGCAAACTGAATTCAACAGCAAACCAAAAGGATCATACACCATAACAAAGTGGGATTTATTCCTGAGATTCAAGGATAGTTTTATATACATGTATCAATCAATATAATACATCAGATTAGCAAAATGAAGTATAAAAATCATGCAATCATCTCAAAATATCCAGAAAAACAATTTGACAAAATTTCAAACCTTTTATAATAAAAACTCACAAGTTAGGTATAAAAGGAACTTATCTCAACACAATGAAAGCCATATATGTAAAGCTCACAGAGAACATCATGTTCAATAGCAAAAAAAACTTAAAGATTTTCCTCTAAGATCTAGAAGAAGCTAAGGATGCCCATTCTTGTCACTTCTATTCAGTACTGGAAGTTTTAGCCAGAGCAATTAGATAAGAAAAAGAAAAAATGGTATCCAAACTGGAAAACAGATGTAAAATTGACCTCTGTTTCCAGAAGATATCATCTTAAATACAGAAAATTCTAAAGACTCCACAATAAACAAACTAGTTCAGCAATGTTGCAAGAACAAAATCAACACAAAAATCGGTTGGATTTCTATACACTAACAACAAACTATCTGAAAAGAAAATTAAATAATCAATCCCACTTACAATAGCATCAAAAAGAATAAATACTTAAAAGCAAACTTCAGCAAGAAAGTGAAAGATATGTACACTGAAAAGTAAAAAACACCAATGAAAGAAATTAAAATACAGAAAAGGGAAGTAATCTCTTAATTATAAGTGGGAAAAATTAATATTGTTAAAATGTCTATACAACCCACAGCAACCCACAGATTCAATGCAATCCCATAAAAAAACCAATGATATTTTTTACACAAATAGAAGAACACAATCCTAAAATTAATGTAAACTACAAAAGATCCTGAAAAATCAAAACAATCTTGACAGAGAGCCAAGTTGAAGGCTTCATATGTCCTGATTTCAAAACATATTACAGTTCCAGGCAATATGGCAATGGAACAGGTTGGATGGTGAGAGTCTCCACAAAAGCGAGTGTCCATAAAGACTCTCTGCATGAGTGGGTGTGTGCCAGAGGGTGAGTGAAAGTCCATCTGAGGGGAGACTTGGGTTCATGTACCTGGGGTTCTCCTCCGGAAGTGAATGCAACCCTCCACCACCCTGAGACTGGAGACCCCAGCATGTAGGATTGTCTGCCATTCTCAAGGCTTTCTGGAGAGGAAGCAGCAGAGAACAGCCGCCCCTCACCACCTGGTTCCTGGTCCACACCACCACCTGCTGTATCAGACCAGGCATAAGCAGGGGGTACTGCGGAAAAGGCAGGTCATGGAAATCTGGAATAACACTCCAGTGCTGGTGGCGAGACACTGACAGGTGCCATCTTCTCAGTCCCAGAACAAGGCAGACCCACATTGTCTCTCCCAGCTCTGCCCAGCCTCCATCTTGGAACTCAGAGGCTATCTTCTCATCAGACTCAGAGGAACAGGTGCCCCTCCCCCACACTGGAATAGGCACAGATACGTCAGATCTGAGTGGGAGACGTGACAGCAGCAGCAGCAAAAAGGATTAGGCCAGATCTGATCTATTCTTCCTCCCACAGTATCACTTGAGACATCTGACCTATGCTGAGGCAACCCTCTCAGCCTGCACTGAGACTGTAGGGGAGGGACTGGAGACCAGAACCACTGCCTAAGGCTGAGGACTGAAAGGAATCTGGAATCACAGAAACAACCACAAAGTAGAGATTTTTTTCTTCTTGTTGTTTTGTTGTTGTTGTTGTTGTTTTAGTTTTAGCTTTTTTCTTCTCTCTTTGTTTCTGTTTTTGTCTATGTTTTTGTACTAGCTTTGTTTCTGTTATTTTAATGATGTTTTTTGTAGATTTTCTGTTTATCTTGGTATTTTTGAGAGAGGTACAACAACAAGGGGGTTGTTTATTTGTTTATATGATTGTCTGTATGTTTTGTCTTTTTTGTTTTTTCTAACTTTGTCTCTCTGTTTATTCATTATTTTATATGCCTGTATGTTTTCTTCCTTCTTCTTCCCTCTCTCCACCTCCCTTTTGTCCTCCTCTTTCCTTTTTCCATTCTTTTCCCTTTTCTTATCTCATTTTGCTTTTAGCAGGCAAAGCGGCACCCTCACTACACGGACAGATTGTAAGGCAGTGTTAAACGGGTTCCAGGGGGCCCACACACATATCAGCAGATACTGGGATCTGCATATAACTTCTGAATCACAGCTCCTCCCTTAATTAAATCTCAAAACTGCAAAAAGCACAGGTCCCCACCACCAATCCAGCTTCAGAATTGAGCAAACCCAGAGGATTTACATAAGAAAGAATAGGAGATTGTGCAAACAGAAATAAAAGTTATCCCCCCATCACTGAACAACAGAATTAGAGAAAGGTAAATGGCAGGGCATAGTGGCTCTAATCTGTAATCCTAGCACTTTGGGAGGCTGAGGTGACAGGATTGCCTGAGCTCAGGGGTTTGAGACCAGCCTGGGAAACTTGGAGAGATCTCATCTCTACAATAAATCAAAAAATAAGCCAGGCATGGTAGCATGTGCCTGTAGCTCCAGCTACTTGGAAAACTGAAGTGGAAGGATTGGCTGAGCCCAGCAGGTCGAGGCTGCAGTGGTCGTGAGTGTGTCACTGCACTCCTGCATGGGCAACAGAGTGAGACTCCAACTCAAGAAAAAAAAAAGAGGTAAAAAAAAAGGAGGAGGAGACCAAGCTCGGTAGCTCAGCCTGTAATCCCAGCATTTTGGGAGGCCGAGGTGAGGGGATTGCCTGAGCCTACGGGTACAAGACCCACCCAGGTAACTTGGCGAGACCTCATGTCTACAATAAATCAAAAATTAACTGGGCATTATAGCGTGCACCTGTAATTCTGGCTACTTGGAAGGTTGAGGCAGAAGGATCACTGGAGCCCAACGGGTCGAGGCTGCGGTGGCTGGGAGCATGCCATTGCACTCCAGTCTGGGAGATGGAGTGAGACTCCAACTCAAAAAAAAAAAAAAGGAGTAGGAAAGTTACACAAAAAAAGAAAAGCAAAGGAAGAATATGAGTCTTACACAGACCTCAGGGAGGTCAGTCACTGAGAATACAGACTTCGGAACTCAAACAATGAAGAGCCCCCAGAATGACTGGTTTCAAACCACGAACACATATATCAAGATATTAATAGAGAGAAGAAACAGAAGTGAGGAGCGACAAGATGAAAGAATGAAGGAGTTGATAACCGAGATAACAGCAGTAAAGAATACAGTGAAATGAAATACACAACAAACTGATAAGCATGGAAAACAAAATTAACCAAGGAGAAAAAAGAATGTCAGAGCTTAAGGACCAAAATATGGAACTCTACCAAACTTTTAGAATCATAGAAAGGAAGCTTAAAAACACAGAACAAAACCTCCAAGAGATGAGCAATTATTTCAAGAGACTGAACCTAAGATTAATTGGAATCCCTGAGGCAAAAGAGAAACAGAGACCACCCTGGAATAAACATTCAATGAAATTATCCAAGAAAACTTCCCTCATCTCATTAGTAATGCAACCATTCAAACACAAGAGATTCAGAGAACCCCTGCAAGACCCCAAATGAGAAGACCAACTTCTAGACACATAGTAATTTGCCTACAAAAAGTAGGCATACAAGAAAAAATCCTAAAGGCAGCAAGAAAGAAAGTTCAGATTATGTACCAGGGAAGAACAATTAGAATAGCAGCAGACTTAAATACAGAAACACTTTAGGCTAGGAGAGCTTGGAGCCCAATCTTCAAAGTCCTCAAAGATAAACAATTTTAACCAAGAATTACCAATTCAGCTAAGATAAGTTTCATCAGTGATGGAGAATTAAAACTCTTCCCCCACACACATGTGAATCAACCCAAAAATCAAAGGAAAGACAACAAACAAATAAACAGCAGCAACAACAAACTCTATAAGAACCTCATAGCAATGATAAACTCTCATATCTCCATAATTAGCCTAAATGTGAATGGACTAAATGCACCACTGAAAAGACATAGAATGGCAAAATGGATAAAATATCACGAGGCAACAATATATTGTCTCCAAGAGACTCATCTTACCAGAAAGGACACTCATAGACTCAAAATAAGAGGATAAGAAACAAAATTTCAGGCAAATGGAACACAAAGAAAGCAACAATCATGATAATAATATCAGACTAATTCCCTTTAAGCTATCAAATATTTTAAAAGATACAGAAGGTCGCTACATCATGATAAAAGGTTTAATCCATCAACAAGAACTATCCCTCCTAAACATATATACACCCAACATAGGAGCACCAGCTATTATAAAGCAGCTTCTAGGTAAACTAAAAAAAGATATTGACTCTGACGCTATCATAGCTAGGAATTTAAACATCCCATTAACAACCCTAGATGGATCACCAAGACAAAAAGTTAACAAGGAGATCTGGAAACTCAATATTGATACCTACAGAACACTCCACCCAACAACCACAAATGTACATTCTACTCATCACCACATGGAACATACTCTAAGATCGACCACATCATCAGCCATAAATCAAGCATAAACAAATTCCATAACACTGAAATTCTGCTATGTACATTCTCAGACCACAGTGGAATAAAAATGAATATCAACACCAATAAAGTTCAGTCAAAGCCCACAAGATATGGACACCAAACAGCATGATGCTAAACAACTCCTGGGTCAATACAGAAATCAAAACATTAAAAGATACCTGGAAACAAATAAAAATGAAGAAACATCTTACCAAAATCTCTGGGATGCCATGAAAACAGTACTAAGGGGAAATTCATATGTCTATGAACACACATGAAGAAAATGGAAAGATCACAAGTTAACATCTAACAAATCACATAAGGAAGCTGGAAAAGCAAGACCACAAAAGCCCTAACTTCAGTAGAAGAATCCAGATCACCAAAGTAAAAGTCCAAATTCAGGACAGAGAAGACAAAAAATATAATACATAATACAAATAAATCAATGAAACCAAAAACTGGTTTTTTGAAAGCATAAACAAGATTTATGGACTCCTAGCTAGACTGACCAAGAAAAAGAGAGAAAAGCCCAAATAAACACAATCAGAAATGCAAAAGATGAAGTCACAATTGACCCTGAAGAAATGCAAAAGATTATCAGAGATTACTAAATACACCTGTATGGAAGCAAACTCAAAACCTGAATGAAATGGAGAACTTTCTGACATCACACAACCTCCCCAGGTTGAAACAAGAGGATATCAAGACCTTAAATAGACAAATAACAACCCAGGAAATCAACTATATTATAAGAAAACTACCTACCAAAAAAAACCCTGGATAGAATTCCAGCAGAATTCTACAAAACATAGAAAGATTATTCCAGACAAACGAGAAAGATGAAACTCTGTCCAAATTATTTTATGAAGCTAACATCACATTGATATCCAAACTGGGTAAAGATCCAACAAACAAAGAGAACTACAGGCCAATATCCTTGATGATCATAGATGCTAAAATTTTCAATAAGATTCTAGCAAACCAGATCCAACAGCACATCTCAAAAATCATTCACCATGATCAAGTAGGCTTCATCCCTGAGATGCAGGCTGGTTCAACATCAGCAAGACCATAAACGTAATTAAATACATCAACAGATGTAAAGACAGAAACCACATGGTTATATCATTAGACCTGGAAAAAGTTTTTTATTAAATCCAGCAATCCCTTCTTGATAAAAAACGTCAAACACCTAGGTATAGACGGAACAAACCTCAAAATAATAAGAGGCATCTACAAGAAACCCACAGCCAACATACTATTAAACAGACCGAAATTGGAACTGTTTTCCCTGAAATCCGGAATAAGACAAAAATGCCCACGCTCACCCCTCCTATTAAACATAGTATTGGAAGTTCTAGCTAGAGCAATCAGACAAGAGAAGGAAATCAGATATATCAGAATAGAAAAAGAGGAAGTTAAGTTATCCCTCTTTGCAGATGACATGATTCTGTACCTCAAAAATCCAAGAGAATCTGTCAAAAACCTCCTTACACTGATAAAGGACTTTGGCAAAAGCTCAGGGTATGAAATAAATGTGCAAAAGTCAGTTGCATTCCTATACACCAACAGTTAAAAAAAACAAGCTGGGCTCGGTGGCTCAGCCTGTAATCCCGCGCTTTGGGAGGCTGAGGTGAGTGGATTGCCTGAGCCCATGGGCTCGAGACCCGCCTGGGCAACTTGGTGAGATCTAATCTCTACAATAAATAAAAAAATTCGCCTCAGCCTTCTGGCTACTTGGAAGGCTGAGGCGGAAGGATCGCTGGAGCCCAGCAGATCGAGGCTGCAGTGGCCGGGAGTAGCCACTGCACTCCAATCTGAGTGACAGAGTGAGACTCCAATTCAAAAAAAACAAAACAAATATAAAGCACAATCCCATTTACAATAGCCACTAAAAAAATGATACCTTGGCATCTTCCTAACCAAAGAAGTCAAAGACCTTTACAGTGAAAAACTATAAAATATTGCTCAAAGAAATCGAAGATGACACAAACAAATGGAAAAATATTCCATGCTCATGGATTGGAAGAATCAACACTGTTAAGATGTTCATCCTTACGAAAGGGATTGGCGGTAGTGGGAAACTGCTAGGGGTGGGATGGGATTGGCAGTAGTGGGAAAGTACTAAGGGAGGGGGCAGCACACCTCATCAACAAGGGTACCTGCATAATGAATGTTTGTATACCTAACCCTGAACTATACCCCACATCTTAAAGAAACAATAATTAATTAATTAATTATAAATAAAAGCTGTCCATCCTACAAGACAATCTACAGATTTAATGCAACATGTATTAAATCACCAGCACCATTCTTCTCAGACATGGAAATGACAATACAGGAATTCATATGGAAACATAAATAGCCACGAATAGTCAAAACAATTCTTAGCAAAAAAAAAACCCCAAAAACACACACACAAAAAAAAGTGGGAGGCATTACGCTCCCAGACTTTAAACTTTATTATAGAGCTGCAGTAATCAAAAAATAATCAAAGCAGGCTAGTATCTGTACAAGAACAGACATATAGACCAATGCAACAGGATAGACACTCCAGAAGTAAAACCTCAATTTCTCAACCAATTCATTTTTGGCAAAGCCTCAACCATCAATTACTGGGGAGAGGAGAACTTATTCAGTAAATGGTGCTGGGAAAATTGACTGGCCACATTCAGAAGATTGAAACAGGATTCCTACCTATCACCATACACACACAAAAAATCAGCTCTAAATGGAACAAAGACCTAAACATGAAACCTCAAACTATAAGAACCTTAGAAAACGCAGGAGACACTGTTATGGAAATTGGAACTGGCAACCAATTCCTGATCAAAACCCCAAGTGCCCATGCCATAAGAAATAACATAGACAACTGGGACCTCATCAAAGTGACAAGCTTCTGCAAAGTCAATGAAACCAATGAGAGAGCTGGGAGACAGCTCATAGACTGGGAAAAAATATTTGCCAACTGTATTTCTGACAAAGGCCTAACATCCAGGATCAACAAGGTATTCAAATATGCCAAAAGGAAAAAAACAAACAGCCCTATTACAAAGTGGGCAAAAGATATGAATAGATACTTCTCAAAAGAAGATATACGAGCAGTCAACAGGTACATGAAAAAATGCTCAGCCTCACTAGTCATCAAAGAAATGCAAATTAAAACCACACTGAGATGCCACCTAACTCGCCAGGATAGCCATCATCAGTAACTCAAAAACAACAGATACTGGAGAGGGAACACTTCTACACTGTTGGTGGGAGTGTAAACTAGTATAGCCTCTGTGGAAAACAGTGTGGCAATTCTTAAAATATCTAAATATTAACCTCCCATACGACCCCACAATCCCCCTACTGGGAATACACCTAGAGGAACTCAAATCATTGTATGAAAGAGACACCTGCACACTCATGTTTATTTCAACATTATTCACAATAGCAAAAACATGAAACCAACTGTACTGCCCATTGAAAGAGGACTGGATAAAAAAATTTGGTACATATACACAATGGAATATTACACAACCATAAAGAAAGACAAATTTATGAACTTCATAGCAACTTGGATGGGCTTAGAGTCTATAATACTGAGTGATCTATCAGAGAAGCAAAGAATTGAGTATCACATGTTCTCACTCATAAGCAGACATTGAACAACTATCATAAGAAAAGGAGTGGCAGTAGTGGGAAACTGTCAGGGGAGGGGGGCACACCTCAACAACAAGGTCACCTGAATAATGAAAATTTGTATACCTAACCCTGAATTGTACCCCACATAGTTAAAATAAAAAATTTATTTAAAAAAACATATTACAAAGCTACAATAATCCAAATATATATGGTATTGGCATAAAGAGATATATAGAGACAAATAGAACAAAATAAGTCTTATAGTCAACTGATTTTCAACAAGGGTACCAAGAATACACAAATAAGAATCATATGAAGAATACATTCCATATATATGTATTCCTTACATATGTGGATATATATTCTATATACATATATAGAATTCCTATAAGTCAATAGCAAAATAAATCAACAAATAACCTGATTGAAAAATGGGCAAAATAACTAAGTAGAAATTTATCAAATAGAGACATACAAATGACCCAGATATATGAAAAAATGCTCAAGATGACTGATCATCAGGAAAATGCAAATCAAAACACAATGAGATATTGCCTTACACCTGTTAGTATAGCTCTTACGAAACATCAAAATGTAATAAGTATTACAAGGATGTAGAGTAAAGGGAACCTTGTATATTGTCAGTGGGAATGTAAATTGGTGCTTCCATTAGAAAAAATAATATGAAGAGATTTCTGAAAAAAATTAAAATTAGAACTACCATATGATACAGCAATTTCGCTTCTGGGTATATATCCAAAGGAACAGAAATCAGAATCTCAAAGAGATATCCACATTCCAATGATTTTTGTAGGATTATTCATAATAGCCATGACATAGAAGCAAACAAAATGTCTATGAATGGATAATTTTTTTAAATATATGGGGGAAGACAAAAAAATAGAATTATCTTTTGGAGGGCAGGTCTCTTGTAGTACAGATTTCTCCTGCTAGGAAAGTTTCTAAAAACCTTTCGGCATCAATGTACAGCTAGCATTGTTGTGAGAGGCTGCATTTGGATTCGGTGAATATATATACATATATATATGTATATATATATATATATTTTTTTTTTTTTTGGAGATTCTTTAAACAGTTTTGCCCATTTAGTGATGGGTGATTTACACAAACAATGTGTGGCAGTGAAATGTTTTCTGACTGTTCTCTGAGTTTTTAACCAAAAACTGCAGGAGCCTTATGCCCCAACCTCCCTATTCACCTGATCTCTCCTTGAGTGAGTTGTTTGGTTTCCCTCAATGAAAAGAATCCTCAAAGGTAAACTTTTTGCTGATGGAGAAGAGGTGAAATAAAAACCAGCAGAAACTTTAAAAGACATCAAAATTGAGAAGTTCAGAAATTGTTTCAAGCAGTGGAAAAAGCATCTTGATAGGTGTATTGCATCAGAGGGAGAGTACTTTGAAAATGACTAAAGTTTAAACATGTAAGAATAAATACACAATTTTTAACAAACAAACAAATTCTGGGATTTTTTTTTTGGTCCCCTCATATATGGCTTATATATGTGTGTGTGTGTGTGTGTGTGTGTGTGTGTGTGTGTGTGTGTCCTTAAAAATGAAGAAAATCTTGTAATTTGTGGCAATATGGATAAACCTAGAAAACATTATTCTAAGCCAGACACAGAAGGACAAATAGTAGTAATAATTCTTATATGAGGAATCTAAAATAGTCAAATTCAGAAGCGGGGAGTTGGATGGTGGTAGCCAGGGACTGGGAGAAGGGAAAACTGAAAACTATTAATCAAAGTTACAAAATTTCACAATTACATACAAATAAGTTCTAGAGATTTGTTGTACAACATAGAGCCTATGATTAAAATACTGTGCTATATGCTTAAAATTTTACTTAGCTGGTAGATCTCAAGTTAAGTGCTCTTATCACAAAAAATAATAACAACAAAGAAGACAGGAGAAAACTTTTGAAGATAGGTTTGTGGCACAGATTGACATTATTCTATTTAGTAAATTGGAAATATTTATAATTGTAATATTTTATATTATTTCTAAAAAGGTAATGAAATAGCTTTAGATTTTATTAATTCAAATGTGAAGTTAAAATATTAAGGCAAAGTACACACATGAAAACCATGCACACAAATCCAATACAAATGATACCCAAACCAGAAGATGAAAAGAAACTTTAATTTAAAATATTTCGGGGTGGACTTGGTGGCTCAGCCTGTAATCCCAGCACTTCGGGAGGCCAAGGTGAGTAGATTGCCTGAGCCTGTGGGTTCAAGACCAGCCCGGGCAACTTGGACAGACCTCATCGCTACGATAATTCAAAAATCAACTGGACATGGTAGTGCACACCTGTAGTTCTGGCTACTTGGAAGGCTGAGGCTGAAGGATCCCCAGAGCCTAGCAGGTTGACGCTGGAGTGGCCATGAGTGTGTCACTGCACTCCAGCCTGGTGACGGAGTAACTCCAACTCAAAAAAAAAGAAAAGAAAAGAAATTTCAAATTTTTCAATGAAATTAAGAAAGTAGCAATAGACCCAAATATATTGTCAATAATAAAAATAATAATAAGTAAATAAAGGATCAATTCAATCAGATTTTTTTAAAGATATAAATCTGAGAAAAAGAACTGCAAGATTATTAAACTGAATAGAACCAAAAATTTAGTTATTGTGATTATTAAAAACTTGGAAAATATATTAGAAAGCACAACATCTCAAAGCAAAATAAAAGGAAAAGTTACTCCAAGCAAATACTGAATAAAAAAAAGTTGTTCAAGCAATAAACCTGTTGACAAAATGAACTAAAGAGAACCATATATGCATATATGTATGTATATATGTGTGTATAATATATATCATATATAGTGTGTTTATTTTAAATATATATGACTGAATTGAGGTCAATGAATAAAAAATAAATATTTCACTGTAAAAATATAGCAATTCAATCTAAGAACAAAGCATCACAATTTTTAAAACAAAACTGAAGAATTACAAGGAGTAAACAAATCTATGACCACAGTGGATGAATTTTACTCAGTAACTGGCTTATCAAAACTTCAAAAAAGCAGAGAGAGAGAGAGAGTAGAAGAAGAGAACAGAAATGTAGATAAGAACAACAAAAACAATATTAGCAGTATATAAAGCCCTATGCCTAATAATGATGTGCTCAACCATTTCCCTTTTGAGCAACCAAGTGGAACATTTACAAAAATTGATCATCTTCTCCACCATTAAACAAATTTCAGCAAATACTAAAATAAACATATCATCCAGACCATGTTTCTAACATATAACCAAAATTTAAAAACCAATTTAAAAATTTGGAAATTAATATGCAATCTTTTTAATATGGATCGGAGAAGATGTCAGACAAATATAAACATTTGAAACTAAAAATAATAATTCCATGTGTTTAAATTTTGGGGACATTTCTCTAAAGAAATTCTTTATTTTTTTATTTTAAAAATGTGATAGATAATTCACAGTTAGGTATATATATGGTCATTGTACAGGTAAAGTTTGGGCCTCCCTTTGGTCCCCACTTTCCCTGGTTTGAGATCATGTACGCATATTGATGTTATGTGACTGTCTCCCCAACTGCAGTGTCCCACTACTACCAATGCTTTTCTTAGAGTATTACAATTAATGTTCATGGTCCCCTTATAAGTGAGTACTTGTGGTACTCAGATTTTTGTTTCTGTGTTAGACTGCCGAGTATTATAGACTCTAAATCCACCCAAGTTGCTGCAACGTCCATAATTTTGTTTTTCTTTATGGCTGTGTAATATTTCATTGTGTGTATATACCACATTATCTTTATCCAGTCCACTTTTGATGGGCAGCATAGTTGGCTCCGTGTTTTTGCTTTTGTGAATAATGCTGTGATAAACATGCATGTGCAGATATCTTATGTAGAATTATTTGAGTTCTTCTGAGTACATTACCAGAAGGGGGATTGCTCAGTTATACAGGAGGTTTTTGTTAGATTTTTAAAAGAATTTTCCACACTGTTTTCCACAGAAGTTGTACTAATTTATACCCCCACCAAAAATGTAGAAGCATTCCTTTTTTCCACATACTTGTCAGCATCTGTTGTTTTCTGAGTTATTAGTGATGGCCATCCTGGCTGGGGTTAGGTCGTAATTCAATGTGATTTTGATTGGCATTTCTTTAATGACTAGTGAGGATGAGCATTTTTTCATGGATCTGTTGGCTGCTGGTATGTCTTCTAAGAAGTGCCTATTCATATATTTTGCCCACTTTTTAATAGGGTTGTTTGTTTTTTTCCTTTAGGCATGTTTGAGTTCTCTGTAAATCTTGGATGTTAGGCCTTTGTCAGATACACAGTTAGGAAATATTTTTTTACCCTTTGTTGGGCTACCTCTCCACTCTCTTGATGGTTTCTTTTGCTTTGCAGGAGCTTTTCAGTCTGATGAGGTCCCACTTGTCTGTATTATCTTTTATGGCATTCACTTTTGGAGAATTGATCAAGAATTGATTGCCTACTTGAATGTAGCTAAGGGTGTTTCCTACATTTTCTTCTAGGATTCTTATAGTTTGAGGTTTTACATTTAGGTCTTTGATCCATTTAGAGTTGATTTTTGTGTATGGTGATAGGTAGGGGTCCAGTTTCAATATTTTGCATGTGGTCAGCCAGTTTTCCCAGCACCGCTTACTAAATATGTTCTCTCCCCACTGGTTGTTGGTGGAGGCTGTATGTCAAAGATGAGTTGGTTGAGAAATTGAAGTTTCGATCTTGGAATCTCTTCCCTGTTTCACTGGTCTATATGCCTATTCTTGTACCAATACAGAGCTGTTTTGATTATTGTAGCCTCACAGTAGAGTCTGAAATCTGGAAGTGTGATTTCTCATGCTTTGTTTCTCTTGCAAAGGATTATTTTGACTGTTCCTGGTCTTTTATATTTCCATATGAATTTATGTATTGTCATTTCCATGTCTGAGAAGAATAATGTTATAATTTAATGGGTAGTGCTTTGAACCTGTAGAATGCTTTTGGTAGGTTGGACATCTTAACAATAGGGAGTCTTCTAAGCCAAAAGCATCAGATATTTTTCCATTTGTCTGTGTCTTTGATTTTTTTAAACAGTGTTTTGTGTTTGAATGGTCACATGTCTGATCAGATGAGAAAAATTTTCTTGGATAACTGCATGGAATGTTTATTACAGGGTGGTCTCTGTCTCCCTATCTGCCTCAGGAATGCTGATCAGGTATAAGTTTGGCCTGTTGATATAATCGCACATCACTTGGAGGCTTTGTTCCATCTTTTTAAGCTTCCTTTCTGTTTTTAATGGTTTGGGTTAGTTCAACATTTTGGTCCTCAAGCTCTGAGATTCTTGGTTAATTCTGCTTTCCATGCTTGTCAGTTTGTTGTTTATTTCATTTACTATATTCTTTATTTCTGTCATCTCAGTTGTCAACTCCTTCATTCTTTCCTCTTGTCTCACCTCATTTCTTTTCATTCTGTTAATATCTTGATATCAGTGTTTGTGTTTTGAAGCCAGTCATTCTGGGGGCTCTTTATTGTTTGAATTGTGATGTCTGTATTCTCAGGTGCTGTCTTTCCAGGAGTCTGGGGGGTACTCATGTTCTTCTTTTGATTCTTATTCATTTGCAATGGCTTCTCCCCCCCCCCACTTTCATTTCATTGCTTAGTGATAGGAGGAATAGCTTTCATTTCTGTTTACTCAATCCCTTATTCTTCCTTATGTAGATGCTCTGGATTTGTTCAATTTTAAAGCTGGACTGGGGTTAGGGGGTTGAGTTGTCATTTTGCACTTTTGAGTTTTGATTAAGGTATAATGGGGGGAGCTATCTTCAGATCACAGCATCCATTGAATGGTGTGGGCCCCCAGGAACCCATTTCTCACTTACAATCTGTCCATGCAGTGGGGTTCATGTACAACTCCTGAAAACAAAGTGAGATAAGAAAAGAGAAAAGAACAGAGAAGAGAAGAAGGAAGATGAAGAGAAAGGAGAAAAAGGAACACAGGCAGGCACACAAATGAACAGATAAACAAACAGTTCAAAAAACAAAAAACAATCAAAGATTCACTCACTCTCAAATATACCTATACACCAAAAAAAAAAAAAAAAGAAAGAGAAATAGGGTAGTTCAAATTAAAAGACACAGAAAGCTATGTGTGGAGTAAGCAAAGAAAGAAAAGAAAAATCCTTCTTGTGACCCCTTCTGGAGGTTCAGTTTTCTTTCACTCTCTTTTTTTTTTAAACTGGCAATTCCCCAGTTTTGCTTCTAGTGGCAGTGGAGAGTGGGTTCAGTCTCTAACCCCTCCCCTCTGCTCTCAGCCCTCAGGCCTATCAGGCTGCTCTTCACATGGGTCAGATACCCCATGGACTGGTGGGGAAAGGGGATGACTCGAAGACTCACCTTAACTTGGTGGCTGCTAGGTCTCCCACTCCTTTTAAAATTAAGGTTAACTGTTAGTGACACAAAAAACTCTATTACCAGTGCAAGTCACTTCCTTTCCCTCTCCTTTCTCTAATGTTGGAACTCATATTTGTGGGAAGACAGAACTCTAGTCACAAGAAATATGAGGGAGGACCCCCCAAAAACTGAATATATTCATAAAAAATTGTGTTATTGCTCTTACATGTTTAAACTTCAGTCACCTTCAATGTAGTCTTCATTTGATGCAGTAAGTATTGAGATGCTGCATCCACAGCTCAAAACAGCTTTTGTCTTTTTTGTTTTTGTTTTTGTTTTTTTTAAAGATATAAGGTACAATTCAGGGTTAGGTATACAAATGTTCATTGTACAGGTACTCTTGTTGATGAGGTGCCCCCCACCCTGGGAGTTTCCCACTACTGCTAATCCCATCCGCCACCCACCCTGGAGTTTCCCACTACTGCCAATCCTTTTCTTATAGTATTACGATAATTTATCAAGGTCCGCTTATGAGTGAGAATATGTGATATTCAATTCTTTGCTTCTCTGATAGATCACTCAATATCATAGACTCTAAGTCCATCCAAGTTGCTGGTAAGTTCATAATTTTGTTCTTCATCATGGCTGTGTAATATTTCATCACATATGTGGACCCCCTTTTTTTTATCTAGTACTCTTTCAATGGGCAGCATGTTTGGTTCTATTTTTTGATATTGTGAATAATGCTCCAGTAAACATACGTGTGCAGGTATTTTTTCATAGAATTATCTGAGTTCCTCTGGGTATATTTCCAGTAGCAGGATTGTGGGGTAATATGGAAGGTTGATTTTGAGATCTTATAGGAATTGTCACATGGTTTTCCACACAGGTTATACTAGTTTACACTACCATCAACAATGTAGGAGTGTTCTCTTTTCCCTGCATCCTCTCTAGCATCTGCTGTTTTTTTAGTTATTGATGATGGCCATCCTGACTGGAGTTAGATGGTATCGCAGTGTGGTTTTAATTTGCATTTCTTTGATGA
>CAUYQG010091679.1:0-46924 GCA_963574415.1 Tarsius wallacei
GTGAAGACTCTCTTCTGAGTTACAGATTGCTATATCTCATTGTATCCTCACATGAAGGAGAACATAGAGAAAAAGCAAGCTCTCTAGTATCTTTTTATAGGAGACTAATCCTATTCATGAGGTCTTCACCCTCATGATCTAATTATCTTCCCAAAGACCCCACCTCCTAATACTATCACTTTGGGGGTTAGGATTTTAATCTATGAATTTGAGGAGGGTACCACCACTCAGTCTGTAGCAAGTAGTTTGTATTTTCATTCTAAGAACACCCATTTTCATCATACATAGAGCACCTCTATTTGGATAAAATTTTAGTTGTCTGTTGGCTATTATCAAGAAGTTCTTGAACAACTTCCACATGTTTGAAATTCTGCTAATAAGGATAAAAAATGAGTAAGACAAAATCCATTTTTTCCAAAGATTTACCATCTAAGTAGACAGTAAGCAAACTCATTCAAGACTTAGGAAACCTGCAATTTCAATGATAAAGATAATTTACTTAGTATTTTAACTTAATTCAGCTAATGTCTGCTGATTTCTTTTTATGCACAAAGAACTACAGGTAGGTAGATTTAAACATTTAATTTCATCCTAACATAGTGAGTTAGGGTTCATGATCTCCTGTTCAAAGACTGAGGGATAGAGGCCTATGGCTGTGATTTATCCAAGATGACACAGCCAGAAAGCAACAAGTTGGATTTATAGATTTGTATGTTCTTTTCATTATATCCTCTTTTTCCTAGATGATTTATTTACTGGATTTTATTTATTTGGGTCTATTTTGATCTCTAGTAAGTTCATGGTTCATGAGGAATAACTAATCTCATACAGAAATGGAAATGCTATGTGTTGTCATAAGATATATATATTTTTTGTAAGATTGGCCAAGGGCAAGCATTTATTCATTGCAGCATCTTATGGTAATGCTCTCCTGGATAAATTAAACAGGCCTTTTTACACGTGTAAAGAGGTCCTACAGGCATATTTGTGCCTGACCTGACTCTTGTCTTATCTTACTGTTAGCCAGTCACTAAGCAATCATTACTTTTACAACTACTGAAGGTTGTTGCTACAAAAATTTGATTGGAATCATGTATATATATTTTTATCCAGAATTTCCAGCTTCATAAAGAAATTATAAGCATTCTACATATTGATATTTTTCTTGTTCTTTGAGAGACATTTTCTCAACACATGGTAAATAATATAATATTTATTGGTCTATAGATGAACGGTCTTCTGAGAACTACCATGGACCCCTGGTGACAGACATAAACTCTTTGAATATTATCTCACAAGTATATTTCTCTAAAGTTCAGGATGAAAAACAAAAGAACCTGATAATTAAAGCTTAATTCTATTTTGACTTTTAGACATGTATTTGCGACTTTCATTCAAGGAGATAGACTATCAAGTCTAGGTAATTAAGTTTGTGTTAAATAGTTGGTCCAGAGTCTGAATGGATTTGCATTTTTGAATATCCTGGTATCTACTTCTTTTAGGTATATTATTTTGAAAAATTAAGAGCTCATCTTTATTAACCAACTGTAACTAGAGTTTAGTATAAGTACCTCCACGTGTAGACTGGAAATATTAAGTGGGTTTTCCCTGTATACATGGAATAAAGGGAGACATTTGATTATTCTCAGAAAATTTTATGAAGAACAGGGAAATGTAAATTGCTTGGGATCATAATACCTGAATTAAAGTTCTGGTTCTACTAAATGCAAGATATAAGATATTGAGTTGAGTGTTTGCCCCTGCCAAGCCTCAGTGTCCCCATTTGTACTCTGGGAACAGTAAGACCTGGCCGATACAAGGTTGTGAGGACAATTAACTATGGAAGCTACACATTTCTGAGTAGATGTCAATAGTTATTCTTCTGATCATGTGAACTTATTTGCCACCTTAAATTATTTCATCATTACAAACAAGCATAATATTCAGGATATTCTTGTAAGTAATAAAAGAGTTTTCAAAGCGAAATCACCATGGCCTTATAAGTTTGGAGATTTAGGATATAAAGTATCTGTTGCTTAAAATTACTCTGATGGATAGATTCTTCCTCTAAGCAGCCCATATTAAATTTCAAATGTAATCCTATTGAAAAAGGAGAACTACAACATCAGCAATACTCCTTGAGGGCTCTTGTCAATTTGACAGATTTGACAGGCAGATAAATTTAATTTATTAAAATATTCTGCCTAGCATTTTTAAAAGACAAGGGGTTTTTACACTGTAAATGGACTGTTTTCTCAGCCTTATTAAAATAAATACATAAAGTCAGCTGTTTTTCTCTGGAATTCATTAACATGAGATTCAACACTTAAAGAACTGTAGTCCAGTTGTTGACACTTGTATACCTGGATATTTTGGCAAACCTCTCAATCTTTACATATAATATGGAATTTCTTTTTTAAAAAATAAATGGGAATTGCATACAAGAAGGAACATTTTGCTTTTATGCTTCATGAAGACATTTACTATAGCTATCAGAGACATATGGAAAGCCAGTACTTTGCACCAAAGGCCATTGGAAACACATGTGCAAATTCACAATTTCTTTGGCCAAGAGACTTAAACTTGTTTTTCTTCAAAGAAAAATTTAATTATTTGTATTGAAGGAATACAGTTAGAGTTAACAGATTTTCTGTTTCTTTTTTCCCCTAAAGGCCATTTTCAACACAATATGCTCTAAAATTGAAATATTTATATAGACCATGAGCCAATATCATTTCTTAGAGTTGTTAATTCCTTTTAATAATTGTTGCATCTCTCAACTATTATTTCTACTTTGGTCTTGAAACGTTTTGCACACCACATCTGACCACTGTCCTTATGACTTGGACATTTTAATTGTTCTTTCTTTTTATAGTTCCCTCAGAACTGACCTGTGACCCTGTCTTCCTGTCTTTGACCTTGGCTTCTCTCTTTGGGCAAGACCACCCTCCCAGCTCATCACTGCTTTGGGCCCAACTCCAAGCCAAGAAACCCCTATATATGTATAGCTTCCTGTTAGAAAACTTCCCTCCAACCAGTGAATTGACTCTCTGGGAACCACTCCTTCTATCAATGGAATACCTTGTCTACAAAGATACATTAGGAGGTGAATTAATTGGTAAATCAAATGCTAATAAACTTCACTCTGGTAGCTCAACAGCAAAAGGGCTTTGCTTAAACACACACTTAAACCTTCCTTCTATAGACTCTGTAGGACCAAACTCACTCCAAGAATAGTATTTTATGTAATAACAGAAGATAGTCTATTATATTTAAATAATGAAAAGAATATTTATTTATATTCCCAACTATTAATAAAAATTCAACAAAAATGTGTAATTGTCTTAGAAACATCATGCAAATCTTTTTTGATTAATCTTGGGGTTTCTTAATACCTTCAAATACTCCTTCCTTTTACCTTCTATGGTATTTTTAAACATCATCCCTGGTAATGGTCTATACTCCAGACCATGGTGGATTATAGATAATAATGTACCTGTCTCCTTTGTCTGATCTAGTTCTTGAAATCTAGATTATGCTTTACACTCACATAGAATAAAACAAAGACGTGTCTCTATTAGGGACCTAACAAGTGTTTAAGGAGTTGACCTCCCATTAGAACATTAATTTAAAAATACCATGTACTGTTCTTGAATTAAATTGGGTACATTGAGTTGTCAGCATTTTTTGAGGGCCTACTATGGACCAGATACTAGTTACTAACAGCCAAAGATCAAAATACCAAGATCCCTGCCTCTAACCTATTTCAGAAGGCAATCAGCTTCCTATTAACTTAAATAGATTGTGTTTGACATAGCTTAGGGGTTTAAAATTGGAATATTAAATGGATGAAATAAATGTTAAGCTTTGTGTAAAGTGCTATGGGAGCTCAGTGTGAGAGGATCAATTTGACTTTTTGTACCTTTTATTGTGGTGGATGTGTCAGGAAAAGAAGAGCCTTCACAGAAAAACTTGTAAGTGAACCAGGTCCTCATTAGGACTCAGGACGAGAAGGGTTTTTACATGTGGCCAAGGAGAGAGAAGGATGTTTCACATAAATGAAACAACTTGGGCCAAGGCATAAAATGACAAGGCTTTTATGCCTTGGCCCAAGTTGTGGTCCAGTAAAGATGAGTCCCAGAGAGAATGTACTAGGACAGGTCAGGGAGAGAAGCTTCAGAGGTCACGGATGGGGATTGGGTGGGGAAGGAGGCATGGGACAGACTGGAACAGAGTTTACATGCTGCCAAGGAGTCTGGATTTTATCTTGTAAGTTATGGAAAGTCTTTAAAAGCTTTAAGGCAGTAACATGGGCAGCACAGATCTGGGTTTAGAGCATTTATTTTGTTGGTCTGTAGAGGATGGAGTAACTACCTCTGTTCCAGTTTTCTTGTATAGATCCTGTCTTATAAAATTGCATACAAATAAAGCAGATGCTCACAAGGAGCACTGATTTTTGAAATCAAAATGGTGAGCCTGCATAATGAAAAATCTCCTTCACTGTCTCCTCTGAAATTGCTCTTGTGGCAAAAGCAATGTTTTACCAGAATATCTCTTCACCTAGGTTTCTAATCCCAAATTAGTAATAACATTTTATTCTATGAAAATACTCCATTCTTGAGTGTTGACACTTTTTTTTTTCAGCAGGATATTATGGTTTAAAATTCCAAATTTCTCAAATGGCTTTTCTTAGATATAGACAACCTGAACTATCTCCAAAAATAGTTTAAAATATACTAAATCCCCAGAGGTGCTAAGAGAATAATAACTCCCTGGAAAAAGTGCAGGGTGCCCTTCCTGAGTTCCAAAGAAAATATCAGTATAAAAACATATATATTTTATAAGCCATGAATTGAGTTACATGTTTAGTGTTCAATTGCATTTCAAATTATTCTAACTGTTCAACCAAGCTGGAGGTTCAAATGTCCTCCATCAAAAGAGGCTTGTTTTCTTCTACTCCCCTTGCTGGAAGGTCAGGCAAGGTCAATTTGCTTTGTAAGATTGGGAGAGATTTTACTTTCCAGAAGTTGAACAGGATTTGAGTTTTCTAGACTCTTTCTTCACTGACTCAACATCTCTGGCATTCTAGGGTACATTTACTAAAGTGGCCCATATGTAAAATGTCTTGTGTTTCATCTTTAATTCTTGAAAGTCAATTTTCAGCTGCCTTCAAAATTTGTAACTCTCAAAGCAATCTCACCTGGGTGAAATTAAGTTCCCCAGATGAAAAAATCTGTACTCCCATCATAATGAAACTCATAAAGTTCATTCATGAAGAAATGTTTGTACCTGTATACCTAGGGCAGAGAAAACTTTTAGACTTTACATGGCCAATTTCCCATAATTTATAGTATAATATAATGCAACATAAGTTTCTCCTCATTCCAGCTTATTTTCTAGACAGAAAATAATTTTCTACTGTATAGTTCTCAGGGAGACTCTCACTGTTAGCCCACTCTTACCATGTTCTACCTCAGAAAAAGATCATGGGAGGTATGCCTCACATACTCGGAAGGCAATTCCTTTTCCCCCAGTTTTTCTATTCATTGAATAGACTCTAATTGAGTACCTATTGCAAGTGCTAGACTTTGCAGCCTCAAAAAGAGTAAGTCACAGAGATTTCTCCAACAGACCTAGAGAAAGACATGTAAAAAATACTTATAGTAGAGGTGAGAGAGTCTGCGGGTGGTGTAAAGAAAATACAATGGCAACTACAAAATAAAATGACTAAAACCATGCTAGGAGCTAGCATTGAGATTGGTTATGAAGGATAGATGAATAAAGGTTTGCCATTCAGGAGTCAAGAATGGTAATCAGGTAAAGAGGACAACATAGAAAGTCATGGAAGCATGAATGAAAACTACGTGTTCTACAGAAAATCCTATGTGACCTGAGTCTAAGATGAAAGTTGAAGGAAATGCAAGTGGGTGAAGACAGGGGTCAGACCATGGAGAACCCAGACTGACGCACTAAGGATCTTAATCTTTGCCTCACGAGTGAAGTCTCTGTAGTTAGAAAGATCACTATGACTGTAGGTGTTTCAGTAGATTAGTTAGAGGGGTAGAGACAGGTGAAGAATCTATAGGAATACAAAAGTACAAAGTGTGAGGTCTAGACTGAGATAAAGAGCAGGTGAAGTTAAAGACAGTAGCATAGAGTACTTCTGACTGTGTTAAGGAAAGTATTCACCATACCCCCAGATAAAAGATGGTGTGTCCTATAATCAAAAGGATACAATAATAGAGATAGACACATGAAACACCCACCCATCCCCACCCATATTTACCAACTCTCTCACTGATTACAGAGTCTGTGAACTCTTCCTTCTGAGGTTCCTCCTGAACTATGTGCTCATTTCTGGGCCTGAATCTGGCTTTGGTCTTAAAAGACACACGAACAATCTGACAAGACCTCAGTACTACGGGTAGGGGATGTGTCCTTAGTTTGTCTGCTCTAAAAAATAGGGGGTTCCATGACTTCTCAGAGATGGTAAAATTCTAAGTAGGGTTGTCAGAAAATATACTGAACATACAGTTACATTTGAATTTCAGATAAATTCTAGTATAAGTATACTAAATAGTGCATAGAACATATTTATACTAAAACAAATAATAGTTTACCTGAAATTCAAATGTAGCTGAGCTTCCTGTATTTTTATTTGGTAAATCTGGTATCCCTACCCCTGAGCCTTGCCTCCCTCTGGCTCAAATTCCTTGGGTAGACACATTCAGCAAGAAGCAAGATGTAGGTAAAAATTGGGAATTGAGAAATGTTTTATAAAGTCATCCTTAGTATGATTCCCCCTAGATCTGCTCACCTCCTCGCAGAATCTGAAATTTGCAAACAGAGGGCTTTGCGGTGAGCAAAGAGCTGGCATCTTACAGGACTATTGGGGGAATGACTACCTGAGAATAGCAACTTATTTGCTAAAGCAAACATCAGTATATTTATAATAAAGAAGCCCTCAAGTTTCCCATTGAGGAATTATTATATTAATGTTTATATCACACATTGATGGAAAGAATTATGTTAGGAAGCAGATAAGCAGTAGCCTTATGCAATCTTTTTCTATTATTAAAACATTGAAGATTAGATTAACTTTTGAAGGATTCATTGTGTGCTTGAAGTTCAGGACATTGGGTCTATTTATGCCTAATATTGCATAATAAAATAAGTTCAGACATCATGCTCATATAAAAAATGCCATATAAAAGCCAAAGGGCATGAAAATTATTTTAGTATTTTAATATATAAATGAGTAATGTTTATTTAGAAAAATACCCATGACCAAACTCCATCGAATCCAATTTTCCCAGAGTTAAGTGCATATTCTAGTAAGTCTATTCCTACATACCGAAGAAAATTTTTAGCAAGAGCTACAATAATAGGCTTCGTTCTGAAGGAGTAATCTTGTGATTTCATGCAAGAAAACTCTCTCCTTGAGGTGAATGAAAGATGAAGTTGTGAGAAGTTATAGTCAGAAATATTAGTTTGCTCTTCCCTTTCTGACCAAATGACTAAAGTACATTTTTTATTTTTCCTGAATTCTTTGATAGTTTTTTTCCCTAGAAGCCAATCAATTATTCTGAATAACTTTTAACTGAAGTCAACTTTAAGCCTCATAAAGTGCATTTCCATAAGCTTTCTGAGGTGGGAAAACCCTGCCAATTTAAGTTTAAGAAAGTTCTTTAGGTTCTCCTTTATAAACAAGCCAAGTGGTAGGCTTTCTGATTTTCCTGGTAACCAAGAACTGATGAGAAACACTTGTGCTAAAAAGCTACTATAGGCTTATATTTACAGAGCACCTACTGTGTGCCTTTTTCTATCAGCCATCTGAGAGACTGATAAAAACCCTCAGCATGGGGAACCATTTATCTGGGTGTTCCACCAATGAATGAGGTAATTATAAGACTCACCCTCAGTGACAAGGCAGCAGAGAAGACTATTTTTTCTTTATTACCAACATATTCAAATACTTAAACCTCTTCTATTGCAAGTTCAAATGAGGTGAACATACAACCTGAAAGGTAAACTTTGAGTTATGAAATCAATGGAATTTTATAAATTATTAAATGATTTAAAAAATGGAATCTTAGCTTTACTGTCTTCAGTTAGAACGGAGAACAGGGATCCCCTGTTGAAAAGCTTATGAGCTCATTAGATCACCTCACAACCTTTCCTCTTCATCTGCCTTCTTATTTTTCAATTACTTCCTAATCTTTCCAGCTTTCATTTGAATTTTGCCTTTTTAGTTAGAGACACCAGAAATAAATTCTTCTGAAAATGAGAATAAAACCAATTGCACAATTCTCATATTTTCTTCTTTTTCTTGATGCTTAGTTTTAGGTATAGCTGCTTGTTGTCCAGTGAGTTATTAGATATATGACCCCTAGGTCTTTTCCTTCTGTTTTCATATATCTCAAGTTACTCTCCATTTTGTTTTTTGAGTCTGCTTGTTTGTGTGTGTGTGTGTGTGTGTGTGTGTGTGTATGTGTGTGTATATATATACGGATGAATAATCACTAGCTGTGGGCAGAGATGCATATGTGTACCTTTATGTATGTACACATATTATATATATAAATATATGTGTATGTATGTGTGTATACATGTGTACACATGTGCCTTACATATATTTTTACATAAGTCAATGTATATATAAGTATGTATACATATATATGTATCTTCTACCAATAGCTAGGAATTTTCAACAAAAATAAATTGACTTGAGTCTTAGATAATAATTATCCAAATTCAGCTCTTAATGTTTCAAGAAACCTGGAAGTCGTCTTTTCACCTGCCAGTCCTTTGTGCATGTGGCAAATTTCTCTGAAAGGCAAACACTAACTCAATTATTTTCATTTGTTTAAAAAAAGAGAAAGCAGAAATCTTTGAAGATATGCATGTGGATAAAAGAAAATTAGGTTGCGCTATTATGACTGTGCAATTAGTATTAACGTCATTGAAATTTGCCCCTGCCTCATTTATTAGATGACTAAGACAACTCCTAGAAATGTTGGAAGCACACCACAAAACATATATAATCAATAAAGTGATGTTCAAAGACTGTTAGAAGATACTGATTATTCAGGTAATTCATTTTTTTGTAAGCACCAACAGCATACATTTCTAAAATAAAAATAGAAAACCATTGTTTAATTGTAAGCGTGTACCACAAAAACATGACACACAGGGCAAGATAAACATAAAAGGTTTTTTTTTTTTTTCATTCTAGTAACATCATGCAACTAATTCTGTGTTTGATGTTCTAATCTGACACAAGTGTTTTCTGACTATAAGTTAATATATATTATTCTTTCTTTTAATAAAATACTGTCGTGACAAGGACTTAAATTTTTAAATATTGAGAAACACTTTATACGTATCAATTTGACTTGTATATACTTTTGATTTATAAAATAAATAAATGCAGTGTTTGTTATTGCTACAGGATTGTTTTAAAAGAAAGAATACAATTTGGAAATAACAGCATGCTAGAACTGATTTTGTTTGAATTATACCTAGCTCTCCTTTCTATTTTTAAAATAAAATGTGTAGCAAAGCACTTTTTGAAGTAAACGTAATTCACTCTCTCTCTTGCTTGTTTGTTAGTAGTATTTTGCTTTCCAGAATCACCTGAAAGTGGAGTAAGGATGCAATATTATGATGGCTTTCCTCTGTGCTGGGGCAGGCTGAACAGAACCAATCTCCAGCTGAGCCACAATCAACATCATGGAAATTATGATGACACTGTGGTCCCTTGAGGACAACTAAAACCCAAACTAAATTCCTGACCCCTACTAAAATGTTAGAAAACTTTTGGCTTCATTTCTACAGCTCTGATACAATCCAGAAAGATTACATTTGCTCATAATAAAAACCAAGTGTGCCCTTGCTACCTACAAGGAGAATTTCTACTGCCTTGGTTTCACTCACATCATTAATAAAACCCTAAACACAAACACCTTTTCAGGAAAAGCCCTTAGATAATATCTTGATAATATCCTCTCCATGATGAACTATTATTATACTCATTCTGCCACTGGCTATTATTAACATTGACCAAGAGATAATAAATGATAATTTCACAGGAATATGAGTAGTCTTACAAACCTTTCAAGTTCCTTTTGTAAGCAGTGTTTTATTATTGCAAATTTGCAGATGTATTATCATCAACCCAATCTTAATAGACCAATATAGTAATGAATGCTACTTTACCTGTCATATTATTTTTATTGCCAGTTTAGTCTCAGCAAGTATAAAACTGATAAGCTATTCCTCTATTAGAGTGACCCTCTTAGTAAGAGAGAAATAAGACTATGTACCATCAGAGGAAATAAATCTTGCTATTGGGTGTGATAGAGACTGATTCCTTCCTTTTGAAGAAGTCCCACCCCTTGAGTGACTTCGAGGCGGAAGACAAAATGTCAAGAAGGAGTCCTGTAGGAACAAATACTTAAGGTGATGTTTAATACAGCAGGGAGCCAAGATACAGTAGTAGGACACAGTAAAGAATGTGGAGTGTGTAGATACAATAAAGAATTTCAGTTTATGATCTGCCATCTGTTATTCGAAAGAGGAACAAGTTAGGGAAATAAATGACTTTCAGTTCTCCATACATGCAAAGGTAAGTTAGTTATTACAAAAGTTTTGCTGTTTGTGCTGAAAGAAAAGCATATGCATTAAACATTTTTTTAAAAAATAAATCACTCAATAGGCTTAAGAAAAATACTTTAGTTCATATTTCATTGATCTGACTTTTTGACTCAAGATCAGGAAATGAATCCAGGATGAAAACCAAAAAATACAAATTAAAAAATAAAAAATAAAAAGCTAAAACATCCAAAATAGAAATGAGTCATTAACCATGAAAAAGGCATTTCCAGTCTCAGCTAACCTCAACTAGTTTTTATTGCATTATTTTTGAAATGCCAAGAAACTGGCTTTGGCCATAATATTTGCTGTTCAACTAAATCACAGCTGTCAATATGCAATTGCTAGCAACAATTAGCTAAACAGCATTATTTGACAAATTCCCTTGAAAGAGACATAGATGATATAGGTGTCTAACACATGGAATCAAATAACAATAATTCAGGCTGGGACTGCGGATGAGGAGAGAAGTTTGTAATCCTTGCCCAAGGAAGGGGTTTCAACCAGCCTTATTTTTTCTGCATAACACACGTTTGTCCTGATCCTTCAAGTTCTTCACTGTTTTCAAGAAGAACTGAACTGTGGGACTGGCTAAAGAGGAGGGGGGAAAAGCCACCAATTCTAGATTCATTTCTAAGAAGATCAGGAGGAGAGGAAGAAAAATAGAAATGCAAATGTGAAATGGCAATGATATAAAACATGGAGAAAAGAAACATCATGGAACCTGCAATTTCCACCAAAACAGTAAACCCTTAACTGACAGAAATTCAGTACAATATACACATTAACAACTCCACCATTACTAGGGCTGCTGTTGTATGCCAAAAAATGAACTACAATATCCAAAAACAGAATTCTCAAAAGAGTTGAGAAAAATAGTGTGAAAAGTCAATGTTAGCTAAGCTCTTAGCTACATCCACTCTTAATGGCCCCCAGTATTTAAGCTATCATGGATTAAAGCCATGAAAATAAAAATTTCAATTTGAAATTTTATTAGCATGTTGATAAAATGGTCAATAAAACATCAACACGATAGGCTTTGTTGACATAGTTGGAAAACTGCTCTCTTATTTTTAAAACTTTATTTCCACTTCCCCACCTTCTAAGATTTCTATGTTAGGAAAAGCCAAACTAAATATACTGGCTATGGTGTTGTAATAATGCTGGTTTCTGGAATGTTGCCATGTCCTCCCCTTCCCTCTCCTCCAGTCCCTTTAAAATATGACTGTTTTTGAAATGCAGCCCGAAGAGGGAGCAATCAAGTGTTCAGAACAACAAGCGCCCTTCTTCAACAAGTTCAAGTTCCCAGACACCAGGTGAACTATCTCCTTTCCGGGGGCGGGGCCGACTGTCCTCACCAAATTAGCTGCGCCATTTTCCTCCCGGGACCGGGAAGGCTTCCCTTCTGCCAGCGAGGGAGTCTCACAGGCAAATACGGGTGGGGGTGGCGTTCGCTTCCCTCGGTGGAAAGAACGGGAAGCAAACACTCTCTAGCTTAGCCCAGAGCCTGGAACACAATGTCAAAAGAACTGGGGCTGGAGAGCTGGAAATGTCCCGGGCAGCCTCGGGATAACCCGGAGTCCCGAAGTGCTCTCTTGTGGAATTATTCACAAGTGCACAAGGGACAGGCTCGATTTCTTGGAAATCCCGCGATCTGGGGACACATCCACACCGGAGCTGAACTGTGCCCCTGAAAAGACCAATTCTCGCCTCTGACCGGACTGTGTGTGCACGTTTGAGGCGCTGATGGTCCCTTCTTAGAAAGGAGTAGTTTCCCTGCCTTGTCATAGTCACTGACCACTGACTCGCGGGGGAGGCCGTGTCCTTGCTACCCTCAGCCCATTCCCCGCGCCCCCTCCTTACAGCTCAAGGGAAAAGCACACGCAGGGTGCCCCGACACCGCCCTTGGGGTGCTCAGCCAGGCGCGCGCAGCTGCGCCCTTTCAGCCCCGGGTTCCATTCCTGAGACTTTCCTGCCACTTGCCCGAGAGAGGTGCGGGGGCGGGGGGGTGCAGCCTGGGCACCGGCCACCCGCGGCGGACGCGCTAGGGGGCGGGGGTCGAGAATCGCCGGCCGCGAAGCCCGGGTGCGGGGACGGGAAGGGAGCGGGGTGCGGGGAGACAGTGGGGGCGAGCAGCCCCTCCGCGGCTACTCCTTGTCGTCCACGAGGTCGGCGAGCTCCTGGAGCACTCGCAGGCGGCCGCTGGCGTCGATGCGGCGCTTCTCACGGATGAGGTCTTCCAAGCTGTGAAACCTGGCAGTGTGGACTTTGTTCTCCCCCAGGTGCACCTTGAGATAGTACTGCTGCTGCGGGGGCTGCGTGCCGGCCGGCACCTCCCCTCCCGCCTTGAACTCCCGCTTGCCAAAGCGGCACCAGGCGGCAAAGCTCTCCGAGTTCGTCCAGCAGATCTCCTCGCTCTTAAGGCCCAGGTGGCCGCAGGCGTTCTGCACCACCAGCTCGGCCACCAGCGGGCGGTAGCGGTACCAGCTATTCACCACCCGGCCCACGTTGGCCGCGCCGGCCTCGTACAGGCTGTCCTGGCGGATCTCGCCTTGGTGCAGGTGGATGATCTGCCCGCCGCCCACGTAGACGGCCCAGTGCGGGGCGGGCGCCGGCGGCTCCGGCGCGGGCTGCAGCCACAGCAGCTCCAGCAGGTCGCCAGGCTCGCAGAGCGCAGGCAGCGCGGTGACCGCGTACACGCTCAGGTCGGCGCCCTGAGGGCCGCCGCTCACTTTGGAAAAGATGCATTCCTGGCCCCGAAAGGCGGAAAACTGAGTCTCGTTGAGGACCAGCTGGTGCAGCAGGTGGTGGTGGTGGCGGCTGGGGCTCTCTGGGCAGGGGGTGCAGCCCGGGGGGGCCTTCACGCCAAACTTGTCGGGCTGCCCGCGTTCGTCCAGGTCCTCCTCCTCATCCGAGAAGAAGTAGGCGACCCCGACTCGCAGCTCGTCCTTCTCGATTCCCGACGGGTCCCCTGTGGGCAACTCGCTGTAGTTGAGGTGGGTGATGCGGTCCAGTTGGTTGCCCATCAATGACGCGGCGAGGTGAGGGCCAGGAGCGGGGATCTGCGGAAGCACAGAGGCAGAGGCACCGTCAGAGTGGGGGTGCCGCTCCCGGCGTCCCTCCCCAAGACGTGCAGTGCCCCCTGGAACCTGCCCGCTCGCCCACGCGCCCGCACCCGAGTCACCTGCGCCAGCTGAGTTCCCCGTGCCTCCCCGGGGCAGGAGCGGCGGCGAAGAAGCCGCCAGTTCGGCAGACGAGAGCGGACGCCGCCACGCAGCCTCTAACCCTGTCCGGGAACCCGTTCCAACTCCCACAAGAGAAAAGGCAGACTGGCTGGAGAGCGTGCAGGGTCTCAGTGAGGAGGAGCGCGCCGGTTGTGGCGGCATGTGAGACAGAGACACCCAGGAGAGGAAGGACAGAGGACTAGGCTGGAAGCGAGAAAGAAGCCCAAGGCCTGAGAGCTCGGAGCAGGCTGCGCTCACATTTCTGTCCCCACCCTCTCTTGCCCACCTCTCAGTTTTGCACTATGTCGCCCGCCTCCTCTGACAGAGGCTTCACAATGACAATGGGACACATTCGTAGGCATTCACTTGACACCAGCAACATTTTGCACACTCGAGAGTCCAGACGCTGGCAGGCTGGTACACTGGTGTATAATGTCACATACACCCACAATGACAAACCTTCGCGACGACACACTGGCACACTTAGACCCCCCACACTCGTACACAATTCCAGTCCCACACTTGCACGCTCGCCGATGCACGTACGCCCAGCACCCGGACACACCTGCCCACACAGGCAGGTGCACTCTGCCCCTTACTTCTTCCCAGCAAAGCCAATCGGACTGCGCCAGGGCGAGGCTGCTCAGTCTAAAATAACCTAACAAAGAGGCAGGGGGAGGATGAGGGAAGCCAGTGCAGTGTACGGGTGTGGGCGTGGGTGTGGGTGGGTGGGTGTGTGTGGAGAGGTCCACTTTCAGACGAAAGACCCCTCTCCCTCCTACCAAGCACAGGATCCAAACAATCCGATGAAGAAAACCGTTTCCAAGGTAAAGAAAGCCGCTGCTCCGTACCCGTGATTTCCCTGCTCCCGAAACCCCAAACTCCTTTAAAGTCTCCTGGTCCCCATGGGTGATGCGGAAACGACGGCGGCGAGTGGGTGTCGGGCGGCGAGTGGGCTGCGGCTCCGCTCTGCCCTGCGCCGAACTGTGCGGTGCGGCGCCGGTGCGCCTCGGGGTCCGCGATGGCCCGGCGCCTGCTGCACCTGGACAGTCCCGGCTGGGCTCTGCTTTCTTACAGCCGCGCCGACGACTCTAAGTAGCTGGAGCAGCCGGTTCCAGGGCCCGCCCCAGGGCGCGCTCATTGGTTGGGGAGGGAGCCCGGACCCTGTCAATCTCCGCCGGAGGGGGAGGGGAGCAGGGCGGGTCTCCAGTGCCCCCGCCTCGCCCCTCCCCGTCCTCCGCACACCCGAAAGCGCGCCGCCCCCGGGAGCGGAGGTGTGGGCACCGGCGGGGAGCGCGCGAGGGGCGCGGCGCTTCTGCGCCTCGCTGCTGCACGCTGGCGTTCGCGCCCCCAAGCTCCTTCGAGCTGATTGTGACTGAGAGCACAGGACGCCCGCGTTCCGTGTTCCGGAAGGACAGACTCCAGCAGTGAAGCTGAATCTGGGGGTGAAGGAGAAACCCCGGTGTACCTCAACGTTGTCCGGGCACTGCGGGCGGCCCGGGGGCAGGAGAAACATCGTCCGAGGCGTGCGCCTGGCGTCCTGCTGGGACCCCTGGAGCCTTGGTTTCGGACAGCTCCTGCGCTGGTCCTTGGCCCTAAGACCCTTTTCCGGCCCGGCAGAGACGCCTTTGAATTTGCTCCTGTAACGTTCGGCTTCTCTCCTGCTGACCCTGAGCTGGCGCCTGGTTTAAAAGGAGCATAGTGCGGCCCAAAAGTCTGAACCTGAGTCGGTCCCTTGCCTGGCTGTGCCTATGATTTTTCTCTCCCGTTTTCTCTCCATGAGAAGGGTGAATCACAAATGCAGATAGTAGGACATAAAAGTGTTTGCCAACCCCCAGAATTGTTATTGCTAAGGGTTTTTTGTTTTGTTTTGTGAGAAAATGGTGTCCAGCAGGAATAAATGACTGTATTTCTGTATAGAAAGTTAATGAATGAATGTGCTCTGGATTTTGGATGCTGAAAGATAACTTTCGTACGGAATTCTAGACCAATAGTTTCAAAAACTCCTAACGTTAAGCCTCAAAGAGTTCTTAGACATCTGGTTCTGGTCCCAATGCTACTTATCTTTAAGATGGGGCTACAGCAGCTTTTTAAATGAAGCCTCTTTTCTCTCTTAAGGGAGAATTTGATGCTTCCTGTTTGTACCCCCACCTCCTCCTTACAAACTGAACTCCTAGAGAATAGGTTTAGGCTCTACACAACTTTGTATTCTTGCCTTCTATTCCAATGCTGGGCATACAATGAAAATAGCCTGTATTGACTACTTACAGGTGGCCAGGCACTGTGCTAAGAGATGTAATCTATTTAATCTTCATGCCTATGCAGGGTACTCACTGATATCCAAATTATGACAAACAAAGAAACGGAGGACCCAAAACAGTGCCAGCAGTATATCTGAGGACTATGGGATTCCAGGACCAGTCTCAAACCAGGCTGTACTGTTTGCAGAATGAATAAAATCTTGTTTGATAAGATGAGAAAACGGGTGTTTCAGAGAAGTTAGCTGACTGGCCCAAGATTGCATGGTGACTGACCCTTCTTTTGTTTGATAGACTGTTAAATATTTTCAAACTGCCAAGCCTCCTGTTCATGTTTGCTTTCTGAAGGTCTTTGTGTACCCTCACTGCCTTCAAAATGCAATGATTTATCAAGTGAGATGTTAAAGTATTGCTAGAAAACTAAAAGATCTTAAAATGACCATCTGTATACATTTGATGTACCTATATCAAATGTTAAGTTATTAGAAATCAAGTTGCCATCCTTGGAACCGACCACAGTTGTAATGTCCTTTTTTATGCTTGCCATAAGTAATAAACAATTCATTTTGGCCCTGAAGTCAAGAGAATTAAACAAGTGGCTTCAGAGATCATGAAGTGAATTATTGTTCTTGTTAAAAACTGGACTTCATGGATGTCTGAGAGGAGGATATCTGAAGAGTTCATTACTGATGTTTGAGAAGGGCTCGAATAACTTTTTTTAAAGCCTTTCTCCATCCCCAAGATTAAATCTTGTGCACAAACATTTACAACTTATGTGCTGTGCTCTGACCTACCCGTTCTATTCTATACTACTTCATGTTACAGAATAAGCAGGCTGCTCCTCTTTGTTTAGTATTCCAATCCAATAAAGGATAATTAACATAAAATATTGTCGCTTGGAGATACAGTGCCTGAAGTTTAAAATATCAATATAAAACTTTTTACATCTCACCTTCATCCCTTCTCTCCTGCCAGGCTAAAAGACTAACTACTTTAGTAATTACAAGGGAGAATAAACACCCTGGGCAGGGTACACATTGACTCTGAGGCTTGAGGGGAAAAAAAAAAGGTAGCTAAAGTAAACTAAGGAAAATACATCTATACTTTGTAGCTTTTGGCAATTACAAAGATAATAAAGTAAGGAAGACACTAATCGACTTGAGTGTTGCCAATAATAGAAAATCTTTTATTTTCATCATAAAATATTGTTTGCAAATTGTTTTATTTAACTATTGCTATTCACCCCATCCTGCCTGCTTTTACAAGAAAATACAATATTGTCAAAAGCAGAATACAGTCACCAAAAGCACAACCTCTGGAAGCCAACTAGTTTAAACCCTACTTCAACATTTATATGCTGGGTAACTGTGGGTCAGTTACTTACTTTTTCCAGGTGTCAATTTCCTCATCTGTAAAATACAAATAATAATACTTTCCACTTCATTAAGTTGTGAGTTCACACACGCAAGCACAATCTGGTACACAGTGAGTTTTCAATCAATGCTACCTTACTATTATATTTGGTGGATGAGGGGAGAGGGTCTTATACCCATCTTGTCAGTTCTGTCTCTCCTTTGCCCTAGAGAAAAGTCAGCCCTAGATGGAATGTTCATGGCTGTCCCTGGAGCTGTTTCTGTGTTAAGGCGATGAGAGCCCTATCTATCTAAAGCTCTCTATAAATTTCTGTGTGAACCCTGGGGCTGATCACTTTGGGGACAAGGGGAATCCCCAAAGGATTTTGAATCATTTTAAATGAACATTTCCTGTGACGAATATGTGTGGAAAAAGGTTTTGAGAAGAATGATTGGAGTCAATCAATATGTATGTGACCTTTTGACTGGTGCCATCTGGTTTATCATCTTCCTCTTTTTCTCTTGGTTTTTTCTTTAGCACGTATGAAAAGCTTTTCCCCAAATATTACTGACTAGGTCCTTGGCTCAAACTGTCATTTTTTAAAGCTGGCCTTGGATTTAGAGTTGCAGAAAAGACATGAATCTCAATACTACTTTATATCATTGTTTGCGAAAAAATGCTTTTCTGCTTTTAATTATGTGGCCTACTTTAGCATTGATCCTTTTATGAAATGAACTATCCTGTCTCCTGTCCTTGACTGCCCTAGGCATTTAGCATGCTCACCTGATCTGAGCTAAATAATACTCTGTACCTATCTGGAGCAGACAGAGTGCTATGGCTTCACCAACCCCATTTCCTTTTCTTCCAGGCACACAACTAAATGACAAATTCCAGCACAACTGAAGTTAGCTGGGCACATGTGACTGAGTTCTCTCTAATAGAATGTTGGTAGAAGTAGGGTAAGCCACTACCTGGCATGGCTCCTGAAACTGAAAATGTTAGCTTGATCTTCTAGAACTTTCTTTTTCCCTTTGGAAGTATGTGAAGCATTCCTGGTAGAGCTCCTACGACCTAATAGATTGAAGAGCCACTAGATGAAAAGAGGCCAATGTTCCTGAACATCTATGTAGTGCTGATAATTTACTCTCCCTGCAAAGTGCATCGGACTGCAAAGAAATAAATCTTACTGGGTGTTTTTTTTTTTTTTTTTGTATTTAGCCTATATCAATTGATATGCTCTCCTTCATTTTAGATCTATCTCAGAATAACAAAAATCCCCACCCCCATTTCCTTCTCTCTTAGTTCTGTTCTCATTTTCAGGGTTAACTTGCCTGGAATCCCTGCAGCATTTCAGCATGTTCACATACCTGGAATTTAAAGAAATCACCAACGGATGCACTTGTTTTCTCTAGGTACTATCCCATACCTCTCTATTATTTGTTCTCTACATTGCCATGTCTTTCATGTGACTAACTTATCCAGCTCTCTAAATGTCTTACCTGCTTTCTACTTTTTTCTGGACTCTGAAAGTAGCAGGGTAAGCCTCTTGCAGCTAAGACTGTGGAAAATCCTTGCCATCTTGCTTCCCTTATCCTGCCTGTGTGTCCATTTATTCTTCAGTGCCTTCTTCCAGGGTTGGCATCCATGTTTTCACCTTGTCTGAGTTCTTCCCCATACCTGGATGGCTCTTACTAAAGTATCTTTAGTAGCTTCTTATATTGTACCATTAAAGTCTTATGAATGTTCTGTGGGCAACCTTCAGCACTCATGGGTTTAGCATTTTTTTGTATATAGATTATGCAAAGATGTCTCTACCCAGTAATAATCTTTCTTCTATGTCATTGTCTCATTATAGGAGAGTGCATGTGGGCCCACTGCCACGTTAGTGACGATTGAGCTTTCCTGGGTCGGCCTGGGTTCTATTACTATCATATACTGCTTGTTCTTCCTTCTGTCTGAAATGTTGCTTCCTGCTTTTCTCATTTAGCTTCCACTCAAAATTTATAACCCCTTCAGGTGTCAAACCCTTCAATATTTCTATCCCCTCAGCCTATTGTAATTGAGACCATCCTGTATGCATCCCTAGCACTACATGTATGTATATTGGCCACTACATGTATGAGAGATGTGTCAAAACACTTATCAAACTGAACTGTCATCACAGGTTGATTTTTTTCTTTCTTCTTTTTTTTTTTTTTTTGAGTTGGAGCCTCACTGTAGCCCAGATTGCAGTGGCCGCTTCCGGCCACTGCAGCCTCGACCTGCTGGGCCCCGGTGATCCTTCCGCCTCAGCCTTCCTAGTAGCTGGAACTACAGGCGCGCGCTACCCTGGGTAGTTTTTTGATTTATTGTAGAGATGAGGTCTCACCAAGTTGCCCAAGCAGGTCTTGAACCCATGGGCTCAGGCAATCCACTCACCTCAGCCTCCCAAGGCGCGGGATTACAGGCTGAGCCACCGAGCCCGGTTCTTTAATAGACTAAAGAGTGTTTGAGGAAAAACCCCTGATATAGTTCAAATCTATACCCCCTTTGTCAAACATGGTATTTGGTGCAGGGTGCACTCAGTAGATACACCTTGCCTGATTCAATGCATATGTGAATACTGGTCTCTGTTTTGTAGTGAGCTGCCAGCATTTGTTTTGGTTTCAGCTTTTACTGATTTGAGTGTTTCGATGCCTAGCACATGTATTAAATTAGATGATGTGCAAGAAGATTTGCTATGTGATATATAGTGTTAGGTTTCCAAATGGACCTCTAGCATCATCAGGGAAACTAGTAAAAATGCAAATTCCCAGGTTGAATCCCTGAGTTATTGAAATTTAGTCTCAGGTTTGGTTCTAGGAATTTGCATTTTGAAGTCTTTTCAGGCATGTTGGTTGCAGTAGTAATTACTAGTCAGACACTTCTCAAATGTAAGAAATTCTTCGTTTTTCTCTTAAGTACAGGGACAGCCCTTGAGAAGAAGGCACTTAATAAATACTTGGAATTTCATTCTCTAGACATCTTCTGGTCCATCTCAACAGAAGCAAGACTTATTTTAGACTTGCTCATAATAAGCTGGAAAATAGATATCAGTTTGCATTCAAAGGTGTGTGAAGTCAAGTGGCTTGTTGAAAAGTCATATTGTAAATGTATGGTCGAGCTGAAGCTTTGTCTGTCTTTCTCTTGTTTGAACTCCTCTGCTTCAGTCCACTGTGCTAATAGGCTGTGGTTAAAGCAGAAACCTGAGTGAACAGGGAAACTCCTCCGGTTCCAGATGGCAAATTCCCTTTTTTGCTCCTGATTGATAGATGATGAAAAATCTCAGTTTTGACTCTATAAAGAGTAACTTTGCTCTTTGTATCGCTTCTGGATTTTTCTCCTGTTGGTACCTTGGCTGAGTCCTTTCTGTCTATCCATCAGAATGCCATCTCCTTGTGCCCTCTCAAGGACTTTACACTTTTAAATTACCTTTTCTCTTCACTTTCTTTTATAACTCCACCTATTTTCCTAGCTCCTTTCCTGTTGCATGGAAACATATTTAAGTCTCTCACATCTTAAAAAATATCTGCTGATTGTATCTTTCCTTTAAGATACATGCCTATCTTGCAATTTAACTCAACCCACCACAGGTTGTCTTGTGCACCCGTCACACCATCACTGAGCAGCTGTCACCAAGGGGACCAGTGATCTTATTGGCATTGAAACTGATGGATTCTTTCTTACTTGACTTCTGGGAAGCATGTTGCACAGATGACAACTTCTTCTTTATTGAGATAAGTTCTTCCTTTTCTTCCACTGTACTCCACTCTCCTGGTTTTTCTTCAACTTCTCTGGCTATTCACCTTACAATAATTTGTGGACTTATTTTCTTCAACTTGTTGTTTCTGTAGTGGTTTCCTTCAGGATTCTGTCCCCAGGTTATCTTCTCAATGCATCCTCCTCAGTGGCTTGTTTAAAAATCATTGTGGGTGACCTTGTCTGCTGCTTTGACTTTCATCCGATTTCTGTCTGATGACTCCCTAATGGAACTACAGAACCCAATATCCAGCTGCCTAGATGACATGTCCTTGTGGCCATCCCACATAAGCTGAAAGGGGAAGGATGTCCCAAGCTGAACACTTCTTTTCTTTTTTCTTCTTTTTTGAGTTGGAATCTTACTCTATCCAGTCTGGAGTGCAGTGGCACAATCATGGCTCACCAAAGCCTCAAATTCCTGGGCTCAGACATCCTTCTGCCTCAGTCTCCTGAGTGCCTGGGACTATAGGCTTGTGCCACCATACCCAGCATTTTTGTTTTTTTTTTTTAAATTTTGTGTAAAGATAGGGTTTGTTATGTTGTCCAGGCTAGTCTCAAACTCCTGGTCTCAAGCAATCCTCCCACCTTAGCCTCCCAAAGTGCTGGGATTACGGGCATGAGCCACCATGCCAGGCCAACACTTCTTTTATCTGAAGACCTATATGTCCCTTTTTGTCTTTCATTTTGTTGGAAGGCATTGTTGCCCAGTTTTGCAAGCCAATGCTGGGCATTATCTATCACTTTTCCCTTATCCCTGACCCATTTATGGTCACCCCAAACTCCTGCTGGTTCTCCCTCATAAATGCTCTTTTTCATCTTTCCACTTTAGTCTATTACTGCTGCTGCCACGTTAGACCAAGTCACCAGGAATTCCCATCTAAATTGCTGCAGTCACCTATGAATTGCTCCCCCGAGTCCAGCATTGTCCCCCATAGTCATCTCCCCACATCGTAAACAGAGTGATTTCAAAAATGTACAATTTTTTAGGTCACTTCCCTGCTTGAAACTCTCAGTAATTCTCAGTTGCCCTTAGGAAAATATCCAGAGTCCATATGGCAACTTCATGATCTTGTTCTTGTTCACTGCTTCTCCTCATATTTTCCTACTTGCCCTTGTGCTTCTGCTTCAGCCTTAAGGAGTAACCTTATTGTTTGGTTTTTAACTATTTCTCTTTCTCATTGACGGCCCATGCTCTTGTGTTACTGCTTGTGTTCCTCTGCTAAACAATTCTTTCTTCCAACTTTCTTTGGGAATTTATTTTTTTCCTTTTTTCAGGTCTCAGTTTAGATTTCACCTCTTCCTGGCAGCCTTCTCTGACTTGCCAAATCTGCCTTAGGTGCCTTGCTGGGTGCACCACTGCTCCTTGTTCTTTCTCTAGTGTATTTCCATTGCCTAGTTCTGTGTCTGTATCTGCTATGAGATTGTGCGTTCTTGAGGAGGAAAGACTGTATCTGTGATGTTCCTATAGTATTTCCATCATTGAGTACTATCCATGGTGCAGGTTGGAAGTTTAATACATATTGGTGGAATAGAACTGTATTTGAATTGATTGTGATAACTCTTGGGAGTTCAAGTGGGGGGTACTCTCCCCCTCCTCTCTTCTTCTCTCTCCTCTACCCTTTCCTTCCCTCCAACTTAAATTTTCCTACAGCCTGTACCACAGGGATATTACAGGATAGGGCGTCTATGGTAAACTTGTTATAAATGTATTGCTGATTGATGGAGATACCTTATAATCTAATAAAAGTGGATAAGTGCTTATTTTCAAACAGTGGAGAGTAAAGAAGCTGCTTAGATGAGTGTTTCTTTTGTTCTACAAGGTGTTTATTTCTGGTGTCATGGGACGTTTTATAACTATCAATGATGATTCATTTTGTTTTCCTTGCTTAGTAATTATCTTTATCATGATGAGGTATTTATTTGTTTTCAAATTGTCAAAAGTTTGAATCTAACTACAGACATAGCACATAGTTAGTAAAGTATGGTTTCTATTTTAAAACATGTACTTAACATACCACTCCTACGAGTACATACTCAGCCTATTTCTAAATTACCAAGAGCAAGGAACTTAATTTATGCATGTCCTCATGTTTCCATTCTCTCATCCCTTTTGCTTTAATGTTGTCTTAATTGCTTTCTGTGTCTTTGCTTTTGATGCTAGTATCCGAATGTGTTCTTTTATCATAGAGCAGCCTTGGTGTAGGGGTTCTATTTTGAATTCCTGGTTTCAAATCTTGGCTCCACTACTTATTTTCTGTTTGACCTTAGGTGAGATGCTTAATCACTATTGCCTCAGTTCATTCATCTTTAAAATGTGAATAATAGTATTTTTTCTTAAAGGGTTTGGTAATTAAATGAAATACTATATCAAAGCACTTAGCACAGTGTCTGACCCAGAAAAAGCTCTTAGTAACTATTAGGTATTATTAAAAAATTATTCCCTACTAACTCAATATTCTTTCTCTATATTCCTCTTTTATAATATTCTGTAATATTACATTATCATTAGCATTATTACTCTGGAGCACATAGTGATAAACTTAAATATTTGCTCCAGAATATGTCTTTGATACTACCCATAGTATTAAATTCTCCATTTGATTTCTAAGAATTTACTAAGCTTGTGTTTTGAAGCAGACATAGGGCTTGGGCCTGGAAACAGAAAGCTGAAGATGATGCTTTCCCTGTTCTTAGTGAAGCTCACACTGTATGTGGAGAAATGGCTAAGGTATGAACAAATACAAATGATTGGAAGAAATAAAAACATTTTTTTAAACCCAGAGGAGGAAATTATTAACTGTGGGAGGGATAAATAGGAGGCTGTTTTACAAAGAGGTTTTGCTGAATAAATAGGACTTTTCTGACCAAGGAAGAATGAAAAGCCCTTTCACTAAAAGAAACAGTATTTGTAAATGCTTGAGAGTCATGGGAAATCTGACATTTTCACAAAAGCACAAAGTGATACTGGTAAGATGTGAAGTAGACATGAGCCAGGTCAGGAAGGGGCCCTCATGGTATACCATTTGGCCCATTGTGTCAAGTGTATTCTAAAGGGGAAAGAGGCCAAGAAGCAGGGAGATTACTGAAGGGGATGTGGCAAGAGACCAGGTGTCTTAGTCAGTTGAGGCTGCTATAAAAAGACCATGGGCTGAGTGGCTTCAACAACAGAGACTTACTTCTCACAGTTCTTGAGTTTGGAAGTCCAAGAACAAGATGCTAACCTGGTCAGTTTCTAGTGAGGTCCTGTTTCCTGGCTTTCATACTGCTACCTTCTTGTTGTGTGCTTACATGGTTAGAGTGTATGTAGGTGAGGGGCAGGGGAAGCTATACTGACTCTTCTTATAAGGACTCTAATCCCTTCATGTGAGCTCAACCCTGATGAACTTATTACCTCTCAAAGGCCCCATCTTCAAGTATCAAATACAACAACACTGGGAATTAGGGTTCAACATAATAGTTTTACAGGGTCACAAATAGCAACAGGTAAGTCATCCTAAGAGCTTGGGATAAGGCAGAAGTAGTGGGGACATAGAGGAATGTATGGATTTGAGATCTAAGTAGAAAGTAGAATCAATAGGGACTAGTGACCACTTGGATAATAGGGAATAATGGGATAAATTGGGGAAAGTGGGTGACTTTGAGCTTTCTGGATTTGATATTTAGTCACACCTAGGATTACCTGGGTCATACCTAGTATTACTTGGGCAGTCAGTCTCCACAGACCACAGTGCTACTTGATGAAAAATTATTTTTATTCCTTTTCTTATAATCCATAATAAGATCTACCTCTATTTTCTTGTGAATATCTGTCTTCAATTATTCACTAACAATGGTTCAGTATGGATTGTTTTTGTACTACTATACAGAGACACAGCACTAATTCCAGCCTTCAAAGCTTCGATCAGGATGTTCTTTCCATGTGGCATATGCTCTATATTTTCTACCTAATCTATTCCTGAAGGTGCTTCTAATCTTACCTTCCTGGAAAAACTTTCCCCAACCATTTACAATGACACCATTGTCTTTTATATCTGATATTCTGATATTTAATTGGTTCTCTGTGGTAGAATGCAGTGCTATGTTCTGGTCACCGTTTCTCTTCAAGGATGCACAAGGAGATTGTATATCTCCACTTTCCTCATATTCGAGTTCTAATCCCTGTGCCTGAGTCCTTACCACTGGGAATGGGAACAGACGTGATGTGTCACATTCAGCCTTAGGAAGATGAGTTTGGGGAGTACTTCAGGGTTCTTCTCTTCTTTCCATGAATTTTGAAGGAAGAACTCTAATGCAGAGTTGAAAGACAGGAGCTATCATGAATGCAAAGACAGATAATTGACTTTAAATTAGACCCACAACAAAACAAAACAAAAAAGTTTTTTTTGTGTGTGTGTGGTAAGATGCTGCTATTTGGGGATTAATCTGTTAAAACAGCAAAACATAGTCTAGTCTGACCAGTAAGACCAGGTGTCCTCTTATGGTGTAGATACAAAACCATAGCTTCCTCTTTGTAAAAATCTTACATTGTCTTTCTTCATTCTTAATAAATATCTTTTTTAAAAAAATGTGCATTTTTGATGACAATTAAAAATACACTTCTCAGAGGAAGACAACCAAGTGTTAATAGCCCCATCCACTCCTGTTTTTTTCACACTTAAAAATGTATTTAACCTTTTTAAAATCGATTCATCATCTTGTATACCCGAATCCATTTTTTTCAGGTTAGAAAATTAACAGTGTTAACTGGTCAGAATTTGAGAATCTCTCTTAGTCATGTTCCAATTAATTTACTTTGTATTGAATTATTCCATGAGTAGAAGAGAGCTAAAAAGAAATAAACTTGTCTACTTCTGATTACTAAAGTCTTTGATAGAAATAGGCATCTATTTGTTCTTTTGTTCTTTTCTCTTTCCTTTCTTCCCTTCTCTTCCCTTTCCTTTCCTTTTTGTTCTTGGGATGAAGGAATGTTGTGATCCCAGCCAAAGTGGTGTTAAGTGTTACTATACTACCTATGATACCGGGCCCTACTTTTCCCACTAGTATATAGCACAATCTTTTATTGCATTTTTCCTTAATATCTCTGTTTTGGTGTAATGCCAATTTTAAATGTGTATGTGTTGCCTCCTGCCCTTGAGAACCTTCACCAAATGAGATGTTTTAACTAAAATGAAACACTAACAATTTCCTCCTGCCTTGCTGTTTATTTTATAATAAAAACCCTGTGCATCCATGAGACTTTGATTTTTCAAGTTTATTATCTCAAAAGTGATTTCAGAAATATTACAAATAATAATACATGATTGAAAAGCAAAGGGGAAATTTCATTTGGATGAGAGCAGCTATCCATAAAATCCTTAGATAGTCTTCTTCCAGACCAAAATATTGGCAGAATCTCTCAACCAACTCACAGGACTGGTTTCAATAGAAAAATTGAATCATGGTACTTTCTGTTTCTTTATATTTCCTTGTTTTTCAATGCAAGTTGCATGTTCAGACCAAATTCTTTTTTCTGGTAAAAAACTATATTAAAGCTTTTAGAAATATAGCTATATCTACACCTATATCTATATTTATATGTATGTCTTTTTGCTGCAGCTTTTTTTTTTTGTGGCATGAAAAGAGGATGCTTAATAAGAGGAATTCGTTTTCCTTCTTTTGTCAACTCTGCTAAACTAATGAGGGATACATACCTGGAGTGGGAATCAAGAGACTTGAGATTTATCTTAACCATGACATAAATCTCTGGGTAGCTTTAAAACAGCATATGCCTTTTTATTGGACCTCTGTTTATCATGTGAATTAGACAAGGATCTGGCTCCATTATGAGTCTTAGCCAGGAGCACATATCAGAATCAATCAGAGAACATCCTTAAAACCCAGATTCCTGGGCTCCATTCCAGACCTACTGAGTCAGAGTACCTAGGAGGGGGCAAGAGGTATTTGTGGTTTTCAAGGTTGGTATGGGTCGATAAATTAGCATCCTATGGACACAGGCATTCCATAAAGATTTGGTGGTTGATGGAAGAGGGAGGAGTCTGGAACTGTGGTTCAGGACAAGAGTGTAGATCATAGTGAAGCCTTGCAGCAGGGACTGGGAGCAGTCAGAAACAGCCCTGAGCAGCTGGGTGGCTGTGGGAATGGGACACCATGGTGCACACAATGGCTGGTGATGGATCACAGAAGTTAAGTCACACCTCCTTCATCTTCTTGACCAGACTCTACATTTGCTTGCTTTTGTCTGTTTGTCTTATGATGTGCCTATGTGTGTCTGTGTTTGTAGTAATGATGATTGCTTTTAAAATCTATTCTTGTGTTTGCCTCTAGAGCAGGAGGCAATACATACACATTTCAAATTGGTGGCATTACAACAAAACAGAGAAATTAAATGCAGAAAACAGTAAAAGATTTTACATTTGTGTTTAAAATACATATTTGTATTTGGAAAACCCTGCAGCCTCCCAACAGCTCTCTGAGTAGGGTAAAATCCTGGCCTGGCTTCCACTGGTTACATAACCTAGTTTAAATGGGTCTGTGAGAGAAGAATCATAGGAACTTGGTGAGTGTGGAGCCAAGTTGTGAAAGTTGGTAAGGCTGTCCTTTGTCAAGTGGTCAATTCCATTCAATTCAATCTTCATTGATAAATATCTCTGAGTGATAGTGTATGCAGTTTAAGTATAGGTATGAATGAAAGGAAAAGTAGGGAGGGAACAGCAAATAAGACACAGTTAATGTCTTTCTGGATTCATAAAGGAGCAAAGACAACTATTCATACAGACAACTATGAGAAGCAGTGATATACTAAAGAAAGTAGAGAAAGCCATGGGATTCCTAGACGCCACTAATTGTGGCTGGGTTTCTAGAGCCACAGTGCTCTGTAAGAGACTTTCTGTAAGCTGTGGGAGGCTCTCTAGAATAAAACAACAACAACAACACCAAAAAACAAAAAACAAACAAACAAAAAAACACTGCCTGAATCCCCTCATTCTAGAATTTCTTTGTGCTAATTTTGGGAGGATCATGAAGGATCTATTTTCTTACTTCATTGTGCTGGGTACACAGTAAGTACAAAATAAATGCTAGTTGAATGAATAAAAGCATGATTAATATAGATCAAGGGAATAGTAATGAGTAATTGGTGAGGATATTAATAACTAGAATGGATTTTATTTAGATGAGATCAGGATATGTTACTATCTCCAGATCATTACTCTGGCTAAATACAAGGCGGTAGTGTCTACCCTTTATAGATAGAAGAACTGAGGCATAGAGAGGTATAGTAGCTTGTTGAAATTGCACAGAATGCAAATCCAAGAATAAATACTGATAATAACCTCTCCTATTTGCATATCAGCTTATAGTTAATCACAGTGTGAGTTGGGAGGGACAGGCATTATCTGCATTTTACAAGTGAGGACTTTGGCTCAGAGAGAGGAAGTGTCAGGCGGGTTACTGAAGGAGACAGAGGCTTAGTGAGATGAAACTGTAATAACAATACACATTGACAAGAACTGATGGGTCCCTGACAAAATTCTCTGCATGGATCACTTATGTACACATCAGGTTGGGGAATGCACTAATGGAAGACAAGGAAACTAGGATGAATAGTTAGGGTGGAACAGACATGAAACTGGGCTCAGGAGATCTGGTATTGTCCTGACTCTTCCATGGATTTGTTTATGTCAACTGGGAAAAATTACTTCTTTCTCCTTGATTTCTGTTTCTTTAATGACAAAATGAGAGAGATGAGTCAAGATAATGTGTAAAGTTACTTATAGCTCTAATATGCTGACTTAAATATAGGTTGAATATCTCTTATCTAAAATGCTTGGGAGCAGAAGTATTTCAGATTTTCAGGGTTTTTTTTCAGATTTTTGGAATATTTGCATATACATAATGAGATATATTAGGAATGGGACTTACATGTAGATACAATTTTTTAATGTTTCATATACACCTTATGCACATAGACTGAAGGTAATTTTATACAATAGTTTAAATAATTGTGTTCATGAAACAAAGATTGTGTACATTGAACCATCAGAAAGCAAAGGTGTCATGTCAGCACTCAAAAAGTTTTGGATTTTGAGCATTTTGGATTTTGGATTTTTGGATTGGGGTGGTCATCCTATATATAAGATTGCATATTAGAAAATAATGACAGGCTTAATCATTTTAGAATAATATGATACTTGCTGATATTTATGATTCTAAATATTCTTTAGAGATAAAATTTTGTTTAAAATAATTATACCCCTGAGGTCCTTCAATATTGGGGGCATAAAAAAGATAGATGATTGAGAAAATGTGTTAATGACTAGAACTTTTTATGTTATTTTCATTTTATAATATATTTCACAACATAATATTTTCCATTTCACCTAATCATGGGGTGAAAAATGAAGCATGTGGCAACATCTCCTAGGCTCTTTTTTTACCTGTCCCCAAATGCAGTGATGAAATAGGAACCAGTTACTTCACCTCCACTAGTTTTATTCCATATATAGAATCAATTTCTTCATCTAAAGATAGAAATAAAATGACCAGCCTTGCCCATTCTCAGATAAGTCTTACATTGATCATGTGAGATAACCTGTGAAAAAGGATTTTGTAAACTGTAAGGGGCTATACAAAGGCTACTCTAGGTTTGGGGGATTATTACTAACACATGTCAATGGCATTGGGTACATTTAGGTAGAGACTGTGGTGAACTATCCTTTCCTGAATTACTCACCTCTGGCCTCCAAGTTGGCTTAGGAAATAACCTATTTCTCTTAGTTTTGTCTGAATCTCCTGAGTTACCTGACTTGCCTCCCAGAACCTCGTCAAAATGAAGCATGAACCAGCTGGATTGTCCAGCTTGGAGTGAAAGGAAACACCATTATGTCCTCACCTTTGGTGGGTGCTTGACATGTCTAAAGGAATTTTATTTACCTGAACTGATTATCCACTGGTTCACATTATCACATTTGTGTGACCTTGAAGAAGTCATATCCCCTCTCTAGGCCTGAGTTTCTTGCTCTTGCAAATTTTAGGTGACTTAACAGGATGATTTCTGAAATTCCATATGCCCTCTTGATTTAACAAGGTTTTCAAATGAAGGATTTGTTCACATACAAAACAGCGTCAGGACCTCTCCAGTACAAGTGTACTCGAAGGCAACGTTTCACGGTGCTGGTGGGTGAGGGGCCACATTGGGTGACCTGGCACTGACTTTTTTTTTTCCTTTTTCTTTTTTTCCAGCTGAGTTGAATGGGCTGATGTGAACATGAGTCCTGCTGTGCTTTCTGAGATATGAAGCTGGCTCAGAAATGTTGAATGCAAGCTGCTTGGCAGTTGTGAATCAGAGGGCTCTGGGTGAAGATTGGAGTCAGTTCTAAGACAAGCTGAAGCACTGTGCAGCTTGCCCCCGTGAAGGCCACTGGGCCTCACTACCCATGCAGACTGGGCTACGGCACTGAACTATGTACTCCAGATGTCTCGTCTCTGGACATGATGGTCATTGCATACTTACCATAGGGAACTTTTATAACTAGATAAGATAATGCTTGGACATAGTAGGTTAAACCAAAAGAAAAGCAAGAATATTATTATGATAATGGCAAGACAGTGGTTTCTGCTGGGTAGGAGAGAGGGAAGGGACACACAAGGGCTTCTGGTTCTGATAAGCTTTTTCATTTAACTTGGATGGCATTTACACGGAAGGTCACTTTATATTTATTCATTAAAATGCACATTTACTGTTTTATGCATCTTTCTGTGTTCATGTTTATTGTACAATATTAAAATATTCAATATTAGCTTGTGCATAAAAAGCATGTAATGAACCTGGCAAAATATAAGCATTTAGTAGATGTTTTTATTGGGACAATTGCCACCAGCTGACTGAAGCAAGTCAAGAAGAATACCTCTCATTTCACTATCAGATCTGGTCAGGCAGGGTTTCAATTCTATCCTTGACCCTTACTGTCAGTATAGAAAATTTATTTTTGTCTGAGCCTTTCTTTCTTTTTTTCTTTTCTTCCTTCCATTCATGCATCCATTCATTCATTCTTCTTCTCTCTTTCACTTCCTTCCTTTCTCACTTCCCCACCTCTTCTTTTTTCCTTTCTTCTTCCCTCTTTCCCTTCATTTTTTCTCCCTCCCACTCTCCTTCCCTCCCTCTCTTCTTCTTTTTTTTCTTTCCCCCTTCCTTCCTTTTTTCCTTCCTTCCTTCCTTCTCTTTCTCACAATCTTTTAATAGATTACTAAGCGCTGCTATATGATCAATACCATTAGGCATTAAATCAAAGATGAAATGGCAAGGTTCCTTTCTACTTTTTGAGAAGTCATTCTGGGTAACAAACATGTAAGCAGACTAGTACTGTAATGTGTTAGAAAAGCCGGGCAATATTGTTCTATATCTAAGCCTGAAGGTGCTGTTTTATAGGCACATGGCACATCCTCAGAAGTGTTGGCTGCTATCAGAGGGTCTTAACTGGCAGGTCTGTGGGACTGCGGGGTTCTAAGCTAGCTTCTGAAAAACAGATGTGATGTTAATTGACAAAACAGAGTCCGGAGGGTGTTTCAATTCCACCTATTTTGCTTTTCCAGCAGAGTGATCCTCCCGCCATCTGGAAATGTGAGAGTAAGGGCTAATGGCTACGGCGGACCTTAGGGGGACAAGATTACCTTGTGTGGGAAAGGTGTGCTTATCTGCTCAGGTACACCATGCATTCTTTAAACTATGTTCGAACATTGTTACTCTGTAAAGATTTCAGAATAAACTACTTTCCTTGATTTTAAAATCTAAAAAGTAAAATGAGTTTAGCCTCCCCCAGAGATTGAAGCATGCTGTAGCAGTCATAATCAGTTGTGGATTTCTGTCTTTTGTGGCATAGCATTTTGTTTTAACATAATTTCTTCTTTAAATGTTTTATTTTGTTTGTCATGCGCCTTGTTAATTATTTCTTCACAAGAGTCTCATCTTCTAGTCATTCTACTCATAAAGAGCAGGACTAGCTTCAAAACACAATATTAATATAGGGGATTATTTCTTTAAAATTAATATGTGAATCAACGTACTAAATAAATCACAAGACTCATTGAAAAACATTTGGTGTCTATGCTAATCTTTTGTTCCAAAAAGTTTAGACATCGTGTCTGGATACATATCCAGACTTCCTACCAGAAGCTTGACGAAAAGCCAGAGCATCAGCATCCAGGGGCAGACAAGATGACTGCCCTAGGGCTTTGTAACATGGGAATACATAAACGGCTGTCTTCTAGATCTTGCTGCTCTCATTGGTTTTCTGTCTCCCTTCCTGTCACTTCCCAAGTCATTCAGCCCCTTTTACCACCAGACCTGTTATCTCAGATTCCCATCACTCCCATTGCTGAATATCTACATGTGTTCTCTAGCAGGATTCCCTCTCCCTCACAACTCTTTCCCCCAATTTTTTACTCAGTGATCTATTTTGTCTAAACTTGGCCAAGCCATGCACTTAATAGATGCTCTGGAGGATCAGAAGATTACTAAGACAGTCTCACCCCTCAAGGAGTCAATATACCAGATCACAGAAAACTTTTTGAGAATCTGTTGAAAAGTATGGACCCTCTCTACAAGAAAAATTGCATGTACCACCTTTAGAAAATTCCCTTAATCTTAGATTGTGGTGCCCAGAGTAAGCAGGCTTGTAAGAACTGATGTAATAGAAATACAAATTTGGTAGAATTGGGTCACTACTGAACTAAATTCCTATTTACCCAGGATTTAGTCTTTGAGTTACATGATATGATATGATAGATATAAATATGGCAGAATAAAAACAAATGAGATAAGGCAATGGAAAATTTTTTGTAAGCTATCAGAATAAGGTATTATTATCACCAATAAGTAGTTGAAGTAAAGACAAGTGAACTTAATCTTTTTAGATAAACTTAACAGTATTTACCATTAACTGCTTCTGCTTCCCTTCTGGAAGCATAAAAGACTGTATGTCTTCGTCTCTTTGTAGTTGAGTAGGACTGTATGATTAGTCTTGGAAGTGACATCTGTCACCTCAGGGTGAGATAGTGAAACACCCACTTGTAATTTTTCAGCCTGAAATTCTGTTTCCTGTCAGGGAGGAGGCTTCATGTTCATATGATAAGGCTACACAATTGAAACAGATTGCATTGCTGAAAAGCCACAAAAGCATTGCTCAAACCTGCACTGAAACTTGCATGAATGAGATATAAACCTGTATGTTATGCCACTGAGATTTTTGGAGTTGTTTATTACTTTACCATTACTGGTTTACCGTGACTAATACACCCCCCAAGGGTACTGGCATTGAAGAAGAGAGGCATGTTGATTTTCATGGCTCTCTTTCTTTCGTTTCTTTCTTTCTTTTTTTTTTTCTTTTTGAGCAATAGGTTCTTCCTTGTATATATCTCTTACTGTCCTCCTCTACAAAACATAGAGCAGAATAAAAATGTCAGCCACATCTATATGTCAAAATAAAAATAGCAACATTTTAACCTCTCTTGTCAGAAATGTTGGTGACTCCAATTTTAAAGGAATAATTGGTTACAAGTGCCTTGTAGCCACTGATAAAAAAATGTGTGTTTTAGTTCTTTCTCTAGGAAATTGCATGAGTGGCATGCAGGAGAGAAGAGGGTCAACACATGACCGCTAATGTGATTAATTAAAGGGCTTAGTATAAATGGCTGGTGGTATTTAGTGGTACCTTGGAGAGATTAATGCTGGTTAAACACATGGGTAAAGGGGGCAGATTAATGAATGATTCAGTGGCTGTAAAAGATGTTGGATTATTTTTCAGTGCTGCAATTAATAAACATCTCTACCTCCACATTACATGTGAGGGATCTCACTTTAATCCTTTAAATGCTTTCACATCTGTAATTAGGCAATTAGTTCCAGGAGCAATGTAGCACATACACGAGGAGAAAGAAAAACAACAAATGCACATGAATAAATAAGAACTGTTTATTTTATATCAAATGAGTGCTTTCTGCTTCTTTTCTTGGTAGGGTATAGCAATCTTCCCAGGAGCCTTACTACTTTTCCACAGGGTTGGAGACCGAGTTTTGCCTTCCACACAAAAGCACTGAAGATAGTACAGCACTGGGAATCTATTGGCACTTCATTAAATGCCTTTTAGCTAATTTCTAAGCAAGCATCAGAGGAGAGCTTAAGACTGGGCCCTGGAAAGCCATTCATAAGCAGACACGCTAGATCTGAGAACAGGCTGTGGCTAATACTTTTTGATAAAAAAAACTCACTGTACTTTTGAGTCACTCTGTTTCTGATGCTTGCTTCTTCTCCTCCCTTCCTTCAATTATTCCCGTTCTTTATTTATTCCTCATTCTGTGACCTTTTCTTGACTTTGCAGCAGGGCTAGATGCTTTAAGATGTTTAATACTTTGCCTTTGAGAGGTTCACAATTTATTTGGAGTTTGAAAAATAAGGCACAGACCAGTGAGAAGTTAACTAATTATAAGGCACTATAAACCTTGTATCAAATTGGTGAAGCGTAAGATGAGGTCTATATAAAGGCCTTTGGTGCATTGGCTTCAGAGCCATATTTTCTCCTTCTTGTGTCTTCCAATCTCTTCCAACACTTACTTGCGTCTTCTTCTCCAGATCCATGGCCTTTGCCCACCACAGTATATAGCTTTGAACTTTGGTGATAATGAAGCTGCAGATGGTTTTAAAATATATATTATTTTGTCTATGAAATCAGTAACACGAAGACAGCAGTTATTAACTTGGAAACACAATTTTCAAACAGATTTAGTATGATAGGAAAATGGGTGATTGTTCTTTGTTCCTTAAATTTCAAGAGGTGGGACGTCCTCTTTGGAAAAGTGAACAAAAAGACTAAGAGAACCTACAAAACAGAGAGATTATAAAAGTTAGAAAAGCAAAGAACATATATGTATAAATCACCACCTCATATCCAATACTTAGCACAAGTTACCCAGTTATTTGTTAAATAAATAAATGAATAGTGAGAGTTGATGGAGTAGGAGAAAAGAGATAAAAGGCCCCAAGGCCAAGGGTGTGTGTCAAACAGAGTTTTTGAAGTGGAGAATTGAGGGAACTTTGAAAATGAATCACCATTATTGTGAAGGATGTTAAGAAGAACATCGATAGTGAAAGAGAAAGGGTAAGATACATGATACACATATATTTACTTTGCCTTGGCTCATCATACATTGTGGCTCACGTCTGTTGTCCCAGTTACTCTGGGAGGCTGAAGCAGGAAGATTTTTTGAGGCTAGGAGTTCGAGACCAGTTTAGGCAACATAGTGAGATTTTGTCTCTACCAAAAATCAAAAAATCAAAAATTAGCTGGACATGGTGGCATATGTAGGCCTGTAGTCCCAGCTACGTGGGAGACTGAGGCAGAAGGATTTCCTGAGTCTAGGAGGTCGAGGTTGTGGTAAACTGTGATAATGCCACTGTTCTCCAGCCTGGGTGACAGAGAGAGTATATTGCTCAGGTAGTTCAAGACTCTTAGTCTCTCTCCAAGTACCCATAAAAAGTTCTGCCAGTTTCTTGGGATGGCGGGGATTATAGTAGTTAAAATTTATTAGTGCTTACCATGTACTAGGTATTGTTTCAAGAACTTTGCATTTAACGTTTATTTTTAATTGTGATAAGAACATAACATTTACTTTGCTTTAAGGTGCTTTCTCAAGAGACTGTAGAGATTTTAAGTATTATATTTTATGATGTTTAGTTGTTGGTGATAGTAAACTGTTTTTTGTTTTTCCTTTTCTTAAGTATGATATTGCTCTGAGATGGGGCCATGTGGGCCCCTAGGATTTATTTATTTTATGCCACTGTTTAAGAGCGCTCTCTTTGCGAGACAATGTTCTATGTGTTTTATGGGTGATATCTCACTGAATCCTCATAACATTCCTCTTGGGTTGATATTACTAGGTAGATATTATTATACCCATTTTATTGATAAAATAACTGAAGTCAAGAAATTTTAAGTAAACTGCCTAAGGAGATACTCCACATTAACTGTACGTCTAAGATTTAATCTCATACTCAAAAGACTATTCTCTTAACTAGCTCTGTGATCCTATGGTCAAATTTATAAGTGCCACAGTGTTTCCAGGAAGTGACAAAATTAGTAATGGATATAATTAAACAAGATTCCTCACCAGTATGGAATTAAATGTTTTAGGAGAGCCTTTAAAAAGTCCTCTCCTACTATGAAGACACCTAAAGTGTTGGCTTCTGTGATCTGCTTGGTATATTCCTCTATTCTTATGTGGCTCAGCTACCATAAGCTCTGGAGAGGATACAACTCTCTTTTACAAGGCTATAAGACTTGTAATTGATGTACTAACACTGAGCCAATCCCTGAGGAGACAATGTCTGCAAGAGTTGGAAGACTTGGTGTGGAGTTAGACCACTGTCCATTTTCTATGTGTCCTAATGCTATTAGCAAGTTGACCTGCCTAACCATGCTGCCCATATCCAACCGAGTGTAATAAAAAGAATCAATGGAACTTTCTTCACAGTAAAATGTCTTAGTCCTCTTACTTCATTCTCATTCTCCACTTATCTCTCTGTTATTTCATCTACTTAATTGCTAGTTTTTTTTGTTTTTCTATCTTGTTTCTATTCTCAATCTATGTTTGATTTCTCTATTTTGCCTCACAGTACCCTTTTTGGACAGAGATTTTCACTTTTTATCCTTTCTTCATGTATCCATTCATCTGGCAAACATGTACTAGCACTTATGCTAAGCCCTGGCTGCACAGACATGAGGGAGGCATCATGCCTACTTTCAAGGAGCCCACAATGCATGGGAAGAGAAAGACATGTGGACAGTTATGCTCTGATGTTTGTCAGGTGTTATGTAAAATGAAATCACAAGTTACTGAAGAGGCTCAGGAAAGGCATGCTTTAATGTGGGCCAGAGCAGGTGCATATTGAAGTCTAGTAAGAAGTGATATAGCCTCCGTTTAGAAGGGTGAGATTGGTACCCAGACTTCTCTGTTTTCCTGCTTCTGTCACCCCAGGTAACTACTTGGCCTAATGAAACCCTCAGCATGGAAACTCATTCCTAGACTTACCTTAAGATATTTGAACAACTTTCGTTCAGGGTGTACCAGAAAACAAAAGTTTGGAACACTTTTAAAGTAGTAAAATTTCATGTTTTAATAATTTGTTGCTAATATATGCAAATTCAGTTACTTAAATAAAAAACTTCACACCCAGGAAACTTGCCAAATTAATTAATTCTAGTAGATTATAGTGTCTTCTGTATTTTCTACATACACAATCCTGTTATCTATAATTAGACTGTATCTCACAAATACATTATACATTATTATGCTGCATTTTTTCCAATACTTGAACATTTTTTATTAACCAGTCTTCCAGTTCATAAATCCTATATTTAGTAGTGTCCAATCTGTTGTTAAACCCATTCATTGAGTTTTTAATTTGGTTTATTATATTTTAATTAAAATATTGTCTATTTAAATTATTTTTGTAGATTCTAATTACCTATAAAGGTTATTCTGCTTTTAGTCTATTTTGCCCATTTTTTTAATTTTAAAAGATGAGAGGTCTCACTCTGTCACCCAGGCTGGAGTGCAGTGGCACAATCATAGCTCACTGCAGCCTTGAACTCCTGGGCTCATGTTATCCTTCTGCCTCATTCTCCTGAGTAGCTGAGATTACAGGCATGTGCTACCACTTCTGGCTTGCATCTTTTTTTAAAAAAAATTTTCTTCAACATGTTTTTCAATATATAGTCCTTTTAAAGTCATTATCTGATATCTCTAATTCTGTTAACTCTGCTTCTGGCATGTTTTTCTTCTTTTAGTTTTTGGTCATACAATGCTGTATATTCACATGCCCATTAATTTTGATCAAGGTCTAGGCATTGTATATAAAAATTAGTAGAATCTCCAAATGATGTTCTGTTTCATGAAGCACTAACTACTTTGCATGACCAAGCTGGGTTAAGACTGAGTGGGAGTGTTCCTAAGGCTTAGTCTGCCTCTGGTTTGTCCCTATTGCCAAGGTGTCACCCTATTTCTTAGAAAGATTTTCCACTTTCTTAGAAGCAAAAATTCTGAAAATATAATTTCAAATTTACTGGAGGTGGAGATTCACCATTATTACCTTAAAACACTGGGTAGGTTGTGTTTTGGTTTAGTTTGGGAAGACCCAACCAATCAACAGATAAACAAAATACTGGGATTTTCAACCTGGTGGCAGATAATGGAGATTTCCAATTGCTCTTTTGAGAGGCGTTTGGCTTACCTGTTTAGGAGGCCAGTTTCTAGAGGTTGAGACCAGGTTTGGGATTTCAGGTAGTTCAAGTCTCTTACTTTGTTAGTCTCTCCCCAAGTAATCGTGCAAAGCTCTGACAGTTTCTTGGGGTGAGACAAGTTATACTAGTTAACGTTAATTAGTGCTTACCACATAGTAGGCATTGTTTCAAGAACTTTGCATTTAACTTTTTTTAAAATTGTGGTAAGAACACTTAACATGAGATCTACCCTCTTAAATAATTTTTTAAGTGCACAATACAGAATTTTTAGCCATGGTCACAATGTTGTACAGCAAGTATTCATAAAATGCTAATTGATGGTTGAATGGATAAAGAAAAGGTGGTATATACCTATAATGAAACATTAGTAAGTCTTAAAAAGGAAGGTAATTCTGACATATGCAACAACATGAACAAACCTGGAGGACATCATGCTAAATTAAATAGCCAATCACAGAAAGAAGAATACTGCACTATTCATTCATAGAAAATATCTAAAAGAATAAGACTCATAGAAACAGAGAGTAGAGTGAGGATTGACAGGAGCTGTGGGAAGGGGAAATGGGAAACTACTGTTCATGGAATATAAAGCTTTAGTTTTGTTGGTTGTTTTATATCCCAGTAGTGGCTCTTTGTCAGGACCCAGACCTGGGTCACCAGCCTCTAACTCCTCCCAGACGGGCAAGGGTGGTTGGAGGCCTCTGTGAAAATCAAGGCCTTCCATCTCTCATCTGTGGTTCTCATGGCTCTTCTTCCCCCAATGGGTTTTGTTTTTTCAGCCCTAAGAGCCTGCAAGGGAATTCCATTCTGCTTTTTTGAAAATTTCACCTAAACTTTCAGTCTCCTGCCCTGTGCACTTTTAAAATATGTTTGGATGGCATTATGTTTTTATAAGGTTGCGTGGTAAAAAACTGATTCTTTGAGGCCATGCAAATATCCAAATTTATCTCTGCAACCCTTTGTGCTGAAATCAGTTTCATGGTTTCTGTCTCACAGCAGAGGTCCCCTGCCCATCCTACCCATTAAGGTTATCAGCCATCAGCTCACATCCAGAATCTACCACTGTGTCCAACAACAGCTGAAAGTGCTCACATTATAATTTACTTGGAACATCTTATTGTGCTTTGTCTTTTTTTTCTAGAATTTTTGAAATAGCTTTTAAACATCAGAAATACACTTTTGATCTCCATTCACTGTGATCTGCAAGGGGCTTCCTTCTCAGGAGACGGTCTTTCTTCCTCATTGCTTCTCTAATTCTTTGAAATTCCAATTTGTTTCTTTAATTTACATGGCTTTTCTCATTGCTTTTGGTGGAATAATTCCTGTGTCTTGAAGATCTTCCTCTTTCTTAGAAGCAAAATTCTCAAAATGTAATTCCGAATTTACTGGAGGTGAAGATTCAACATTATTATTCTCTTAAATAGGAAGGTTAGGAAGACCCAAACAACCAACAAATAAATAACTTCGGGAGGGCAGTCAAGATTTTACAACCTACTGTGCAGCTAACTGAATATTTTTAAATAAACAAATCAATATATAACTTTCCGTTATTTAGTATGAAACAACTCATTGGACCCAGTTACAGAGCTGTTTCTATTAATCTCTATGTTTGGAAGAAATTAAAATTTCTTCCCTGCTCCATTTTTTAAGAGGAAAAGATTGGACACCAAACATCACCTGTTTCACCAGTGATTTTAAAACATCCAAAAGAAACAAAGGAAAATTTAACCTTCTAAATATTTAATGGAATAGAACAATCTTTCTTATTTCCTGATTCTAAGGCACATTTCTTAATTTTAATACTACTCCAACTTTGTGATAGATGATTAACATGATTTTTTGAGGAAGAACAACTTTATTTCCCATTCTTGGCCTTAGTGTCTCTGTACCTGAGATGAAGGGGTTGGATTAAATGATAGCTAAGTGTCATTTTACTGACTCCCTTATGAGATTTGCTTTTGAAATTCACACATTTTTTCCCCAATACATTTCTCAGTAAATTAATTTGCATTACCAAACTTACCCCCTAAAACTTGCATGCCAGTGATTATAATGCTCCCCCTACCTAGCCTTGGCCATTATCTAGAATTTGTGTAGCTTAATAAAACTATAGTAGTGGGCTATTGCCTTGTTGGACTCCATTGTGGTCATGTGCTCTTTGAGCTATGGCTGTCACCATGCTTCCTGACTTTGGCCCCCTCCCCCACCTGAGGGAGGTGAATAGTCTCTCTCTCTCTCTCTCTCTCTCTAATTTGCTTCTAAATAAACTACATTTTCTAATCTAAAGAAAAAATCTATAGTAGTGTAGTCCTCATACAGAAAATCATCATTATATTTTATGCTGCTTTGTAAAGCAAGATTCACTTCAGAAGCTTGGCTAGGGCTATTCTAACTAACAGTCACAATTGAATAAGCCTTCATTTATCCAAAGCTAAGCCAAAGTTGATTTAGGCTTCAAGGTTAAGTTGTTGTAGTGATTAACTGGTTTGATGAAACAGACATTGAATAATACATTTTTTAATGTTTCAACATTGCAATTTACTTGGAACATCTTATTGTGCTTTGTCGTTTTTTTCTGGAAATTTTGAAATGGTTTTTAAACAACAGAAATACATTTTTGATCTCCATTCACTGTGATCAACAGAACCACAGATGTTTCTCTGTTAAAGGCATTTTTGAAAGTTTCCTTGTCTGGATGCAATGCAGTACAGTCCAGATAATACAGTTATTCCAGGAGGTATTTTGATCCTATGCTGCTTTCTCAACAAGCCCAAGGCAGTATGCAGTGGATTAAGGGTTATGAGATTTGGATTCTAGTCTAGGTCTACCACCAACCAACTCAAAGACTGTTCAGAATCTCTTTTCCCCCGCTCTGAATCTGACTTAATATAAAATTGAGGTGTGTTTTGGAGGAGGAGGTAGAAGGTGGCAGCTTCAGTATTATTCAAGAGGGGACAGGAAGGGGAAAGCACCATTTTCCTAGGAAACTTCGGGAAGCAGAAGGCATTCTTGGCTGTCACATGAATGATTGGAGGTGGGGGATGTGTGTGTTAAGGCAATTGGAAAGCTTATACCAGGTGTGACAACTTCCCAGATACTAAGGAATTGTATCAATCAAAATGCTAACGAGTCCTTCCCCTCTGAGAAACTCTAGCAAATGATCTCTAATATTGTATTCTCTGTCATTAGTATTCTTCAAAAAACTCATATTGAGCTTTAGATTGCTTTTTCCTAGCAGCCCATTCTAGGTAGGAATCTCCAGAGGTGAGATTTACGGTTTTAGTCCAAGAATTTCTCATCTTACCTTGCTTAGACATCTCTGAAATTATAAGTCAAGATTCCAAAAACTTTTTTCTGTGGTTATGTGGTAACTATGTGTGTGTATATATATGTATATATAATAGCTTTATTCTCTTGTCATTTTTATTTTCAGAGTAAGTTTACCTGATTCTAGTTTTCTTTTTCTTTTTTCCAAAAAGAAAGGCCATGAGAAACATTTTCCTTCTGAAGCAAAACTGTCTTCATCAAGTTAAAAACTTAATTTTCATAATTTTTTTTCAATGCTCTTTTCCTCCATGAAGTCTTTTGTGGTCTGCCCAAGGAGATTGAAAGGAGGTTTGAGGAGAACAGGTGGAAGATTGAAGGACTGAGGTGCAAGTTAGACAACCGTGAATTCTTCCTCTACTTCTTCTTCCTTAGCTAGGTATCTTTTCTTGTTCCACTAAGGTTGAAAAATCCCTCTCAAAAACTTTCAACTGGTATAGACTTACTTCATGAAGTAAGGCCCAGAACAAAAGAAATGAAATCAATTGACTATCTCAATACCAGCCCTTGACAACATTGTGAGGGTTTTTGTTCTTCTTCCTAGTTTGTACTTTCTCCACTCCTACATATTTCCTGCCAAAGACAATGATTCCCATGTGCTTTTAAATGTTCAGAGTCTTGTCTGGAACATTATCTCTCTCATTCTTTCTATTAACGTTTGTGCCTAAGATCTTCCTCAGCTCCCTTTCAAACATTCCATCTTAAAATTTTAGAGCTGGAAGGCAACTCTGAGATAGTCTGAAACAACAACCTCGTTTGATAGATAAGACTGGCACTGTCAACAGAAATATAAAACAAGTCGTGCATGTAATTTTAAATTTTCTAGTAGCTACTTAAAAATAACAGGTGAAATTCATTTTAATTACATATTTAAATCAGTTTCATATAGTGGTCCTCAACCTTTTTGGCATCAGGGACTGGTTTCGTGGAAGACAATTGTTCCACAGACTGGGGCAGGAGGGATGGTTTTGGGTTAAGTCAGATGCATAATATTTATTGTGCACTTTATTCCTATTATTATTACACTGTAATAGATAAGAAAATAATTATATAACTCACCATTAAAAAAGAGATGTGGATGGACATGGTAAATAAAATAATGAGTGGGCCATCTGCAGACTAAAATGTGTCAAATTCTGGCTTAAAACTTGCCACCAGCCAACAGACACATGAAAAAATGCTCAACCTTACTAATCATTAGAGAAATGCAAGTCAAAACCACATTGAGATACCACCTAACTCCAGTAAGAATGGCCATAATTAGTAAAACAAAAAACAACAGATACTGATGAGGATGTGGAGAAAATGGAACGCTTCTACACTGTTGGTGGAAATGCAAACTAGTTCAACCTGTATGGAAAACAGTGTGTCAACTCCTAAAAGAACTAGAAATTAACTGACAAGCTTCTGCAAAGCCAAAGAAACCATTAAGAGAGCAGGGAGCCAGCACAGACTGGGGAAAAATATTTGCCAACTCTATGTCTGACAAAGGTCTAACATCTAGGATCTACAAGGAACTCAAACGCGCTGAAAAGAAAAAAAAAACAGCCCCATTACAAAGTGGGCAAAATATATGAAAAGACAGTTCTCAAAAGAAAATATACAAGCAGCCAACAGATACATGAAAAAAATGTTCAGCCTTACTAGTCATCAAAGAAATGCAAATTAAAACTACACTGAGATACCACCTAACTCCAGTCAGAATGGCCATCATCAATAACTCAAAAAATAACAGATGCTGGAGAGGATGTGGTGAAAAGGGAAACACTTCTATACTGTGGGAGTGTAAACTAGTACAGCCTATGTGGAAAACAGTGTGGCGATTCCTAAAAGTTCTAAAAATTGACCTTCCATATGACACCGCAATTCCCCTACTGGGAATATACCCGGAAGAACTCAAATCACTCTATAAAAAAGATACCTGCACATGTATGTTTGTCGCAGCATTGTAAAAAATAGCAAGAACCTGGAACCAACCATACTGTCCATCAAAAGAGGACTGGATTAAAAAAATGTGGTACATATGCATGATGGAATATTACACAGCCATAAAGAAGAACAAAATCATGAACTTCGCAGCAACCTGGATGGACTTAGAGTCTATAATACTGAGTGATTTTTCGCAGAAACAAAGACCTGAGTATCACATGTTCTTACTCATAAGTGGAACTTGAACAACTATTGTAATACCGTAAGAAAAGGAATGACAGTAGTGGGAAACTGCAGGGGCGTGGATGGGCCGGGAGCTGGGATTGGCAGTAGTGGGAAACTGCCTGGAGAATGGAGGGGCACACTTCATCAACAAGGGTATCTGCACAATAAATATTTGTATACCTAACCCTGAATTGTACCCCACAATTTTAAAATAAAAAAACTTAAAAAACCAAACCAAAACCAAAACAAAAACACATACTAACTAGTCATCACTGCAGTAAATACATAGAACATTTTTATCACTACCAAAACTTTCTTAGTGACCTTTTGCAGTCAATCTTTTTCCTACTCCTAGTCTCCAGTTAATTTTTTTGCCTTATAGTAAAACATACATAAAATTTTCCATTTTAACCACTTATAAGTGTACAGTTCAGTGGCATTAAGTATATACACATTGTTGGGCAATCACCAGTATCATTCATATCCAGAAATTTTTCATCTTCCCAAATTGAAACTCTATATTCATTTTTAAAAACTGCCTCCTATTTTCCCCTTCCCCCATCCCTAGCCATCAACACTCTACTTTCTCCCTCTATAAATTTCACTACCGTGGATAGCTCACATACATGAAATCATAATATATGTCCTTCGTATGTCTTATTCATTTAGCATATTACTTTTAAGTTTCATCCATATTTTAGCATGTCAAAACGTAATTACTTTTTAAGGTTGAATAATACTTTCAAATTAGATATCTAATAAGAGATAAATATCCATAATATACCAAGAACTCCAACTCAACATCAAAAAAACAAAGTATACAATTTTATAATGGGCCAAAAACTTGAATAAGCATTTCTCTAAAGAAGATATACTATGGTCAGTAAATACATGAAAAAATGCTGGGCATAACTTATCATTAGGGGATTGCAGATCAAAAACATAGTGATATACCATTTCACACCCATTGGAATTGAAATTATTAAACAAAAACAAAAGCAAACAAACAAATAAACCCCAAGATACTCAGAAAATAACAAGGGTTGGCAAGGATATGGAAAAATTGAAACCCTTGTACATTGCTGGTGGGAATGTAAAATGGTACAACCACCGTAGAAAATAGGTTCGTGACCCGCCTGGGCAACTTGATGAGACCTCATCCCTACAATAAATCAAAAAAATTAGCCGGGTGTGGTAGCGCGCACCTGTAGTTCCAGCTACTTGGAAGGCTGAGGTGAAAGGATCGCGGAGCCCAGCAGGTCAAGGTTGCTGTGGCCGGGAGCGGCCACTGCACTCCAGTCGGGGGACAGAGTGAGACTCCAACTAAAAAAAAAAAAAAAAAAAAAGAAAATGGTATTACAGTTAATCAAAACATTAAAAATTAGATTACAATAACATTTTTGTATACATATATACTGCATTTTGTTTATCTATTCATTTGTCAGTGAACATCTAGATTGTTTATACTTTTCAGCTATTGTGAATAATGAACACTGGTTTATAAATATGTGTGAATTCTTGCTTTCTTTTTTTAGATTTTTATTATTATTATTATAAAGATGTGGGGTATAATTTAGGGTTAGGTATACAAACGTTGATTATGCAGGTACCCTTGTTAATGACGTATGCCCCTCCCTCCCCTAGCAGTTTCTCTCAACAGCCAATCCCACCCCTACTCCCTTGACAGTTTCCCACTACTGTCAATCCCTTTCTTATAGTATTATAGTTGTTCAAGTTTCGCTTATGAGTGAGAACATATGGTACTCTGTTCTTTGCTTCTGTGATAGATCATTGAGTATGATTGACTCTAAATCCATTCAACTTGCTGCAAAGTCTATATGTTTGTCCTTTATGCGTGCATAATATTCCATTGTGTATATGTACCACATTTTTTTAATCCAGTTCAGCTTCAATGGGTAACATGGTGGTTCCATGTTTGAATTCTTGCTTTCAATTCTTTTGGGTGTAAATACAAAAAAGGGGAATTTCCAGATCATTTGTTGAATTGACTGTCCTTTCCCCATTCAATGTGTTTTACACCTTTAAAGAAATCATTTGACCAGATATTCAGGGTACGTTTCTAGGATCTCGATTCTATTCCATTAGTCAATATGTCTGTCTTTATGTCAGCATCACACTTTTGATTACTATAGCTTTGCATTAACTTTTGAAATCAGAATATATGAGACCTCCAACATTGATCTTTTTCAACATCGTTTTAAATACTTAGCATTTTGAGCATGAATTTTAGGGTGGATTTTTCTATTTCTGAAAAAAAATCATTAGAAATTTGAATTTGATAGGAATTGTATTGAAGCTATAGAGCACTTTGGGTAGTATTGACGCCATACCAATATTAATTGTCTTCCAATCCATGAACATGAGATGTCTTTCTATTTATTTTTGTCCTTTCAGCATCATTTTATAGTTTTCAGCGTACAGATCTTTCACCTCCTAGGTTAAGTTTCTTCCTAAGTATTTTATTTTTCCGATGTAACTGGAATTGTTTTCTTGATTTCCTTTTCAGAATGCTTGTTATTAGCATACAGAAATACATCTGATTTTTGCATATTGATTTTGTGTCTTGCAACCTTTCAGGTCCCACACAGGTTAGAACATTGTAAAAAAAAATGTCTGCTATGCTCCCTCCATTTTTAAATTAAATTAAATTAAATTTTTTATTTTATTTATTTATTTATTTACTTATTTACTTATTTTTTTTAGTTGGAGTCTCACTCTGTTACCCAGGCTGGAGTGCAGTGGCCGCTCCCGGCCACCGCAGCCTAGACCTGCTGGGCTCCAGCGATCCTTCCGCCTCAGCCTTCCAAGTAGCTGGAACTACAGGCGCGCGCTACCATGCCCGGCTAATTTTTTGATTTATTGTAGAAAT